>CAUYRT010018691.1:0-20908 GCA_963574885.1 Lepilemur ruficaudatus | reverse complement strand
AGGTTGCTGCCTCCTTTTCAGCACTAGATAGTGCCTTAAACTCAAGTTTTTCTCAGTTCTAGTAAACAATCAGTGCTGCCCATCCTGAATGGGGGAGGACCCAATGGGCATATTCCAGTAGTATGGTAAGGCTGGTGAGGTTTTTTGCTCAGGGGACATGGTGCTGCTGAAGAGCCACTCTGGTTTGGCATCTCCTTTGGCCGAATTACAAAACAGAGTTTACAGATGGTGATTTTACCTCCCTTCTTTGTCTCTGACTATCCTAAAGGATATTTTTCTCTTCCGGCACTTGCAGTACTTACCCTGGGTTGAGATAGGAACAGGTCATCTGTAGGGAACCCATGATGGTGGGGAAGCTGGTTGTTCACCTTGATCTCACTTTTTCCAGTGTAGAAATTATGAATCAAGGGAAAATTTTCCATGCATCTGGTGCCAGGAAGATGGGGGAGAGGCATCACAGATATGGAAGTCCAATTATCTTACTGTCTCCTTGGAGTTTTTTCACTTCTCTGTGGCCCTGGGGACTATCTTCTCCTCATATTTGAGTTCTGGGATATTACTGGTGATAATCTCAGTGCTGTACATTTGTTTTTGGTTTTGTGTATGTGTGTGGGGGGGTGAAGTCAACTTGCTTCTATGCCACCATTTTGGAATCAGTAGTACTCCAAATCTCTATATTGTTTGAGCTATTTCTTCAGTGGTTGCTCTACTACTTGCCATACACATCTTAATTTATGAAATCTACTTCAGATTTGTACTAATTTAATTTCAGTGAAATATAGAAGTGTTATTCCTATATAGCATTTCCTCTTTCCCTTTTTGTGCTATTATTGTTCTACATATTACAGCAATATATGTTAAAAACCCAACAATACATTGTTATACTATAATTATTACTTTATATATGGAAGCATCTACATAGAGAGAGCAAGTATACTGCCTTCTTAGCATTTCTGATTCTCTTCATTGGTTCAGTGGGTTTGAGTTACCATCTGGTGTCCTTTCCTTACTCCAATGTAACTCATTTCCTAACCACCTCCTTTGCGCTCTTATTGTCAAGTATATTGCATTTATAGACCCAAAAATTCATATATACTGTTTCATACAATTGTTTTTTTAAATCAGCTAAGAGAAGAAAGAAGAAAATATGCATTTATTTTGTTTTTTTAAAAATAATTGCACAATCACATTTAACAGTGCTCCTTTTTTTCCCATGTAGACTCAAATTTTCATCTGGGGTTACTTGGCTTCAGCCTAAATGACCTCCTTTAATATCTCTTATAAGGTGGCTCTGATAACAACAAATTCTCTCAGGTTTTGTTTATCTGGAAATGGTTTTATTTTACCTTCATTTTTGAAAGAAATATTTGCTGGATATAAGATTCCTGGTGAGCAATATTTTTCTTTGAGCACTTTAGATATGTCGTGCCACTGCTTTCTGGCCTCTATTGAGTTTTGTTGTTGTTCTTGCTGTTTTTAATTTAATTTAATTTATTTTTTACCATGGCATAGTGGTTTGGGGTATCTCTATTGTTTTTGATGAGAAGGCAGCTGCTAATTTTACTGTGGTTCCCTGGTATGTGATAAGTCATTTGTTGCTGTCAAGATTTTCTCTTTGTCTTTCAGCATTTTAATTATGATGTTTCTGGGTGTCTGTCTCTTTTTATTTATCCTAATTTGGCTTTGTTGAGCTTCATAGATATGCAGATTAATGTTTTTCAGCAATTGAAAGTTTTAAGCCATATTCCTTCTAATATTATTCCCACTCATCTCTTCTCTCCTCCCAGTATTTCCATTATATGTATGTTTGTGTGCTTAAAGGTGTCCCGTATTTCTCCGAGGCTCTGTTCATTTTTTCACTTTTCTTCACTCTATTTTTACTCTGTCCTTCAGATTGCACTGTTTCGATTACTCTATCTTTAAGTTCGATGATGTATTATTTTTATTTATTTATATATTTTTTTGCCAGTTAAAATCTACTGTTGAGCCCCTCTGGTGAATGTTTCATTTCATTTATTGTCCCTTTTTTGGAGACAAAGTCTCACTATGTTGGCCAGACTTATCTCAAACTTCTGGGCTCAAGTAATCCTCCCACTTCAGCCTTCTGAGTAGCTGGGATTATAGGCTTGCACAACTATGCTTAACTTATTGTACTTTTAAACTACAGAATTTTTGTTTGGTTCTTTTTAACAGTTCTTATCTCTATTGATATTCTCTATTTAATGAAACACTGTCTTCATGTCTTCCTTAACTTCTTCAAGCATGGGTTCCTTTAGTTTTTTAAACATATTTGTAATGCACACTTTGAAGTCTTTGTTCAGTATGACATCTAGAATTTCTCGTGGGAAGTTTCTGTTGCCTACTCCTTTTTTTTCCTGTGTATGGGTTACACATCCCTGTTTCTTTACATGTATTGTAACTTTTTTTGTTTGAAACTAGAACATTTTAGGTAATATATTGTAGCAACTTTGGATACTGATTGTCTTTCCCCATCTCTTAGGCTTAATTTTATGTTTACTTGTTTATTTGTTTTATGACTTGGCTAGACTATTTTACTGATATCCATTTCTTCCATAGCATGAAGTTTTTCATGTCACCCCTCAAAGGCCCAGCCTTTGACATGCATACAGTTGCCCTGGGATGACAGTGGTTTTAGCAGGGCTCTCTTTTCCTGATCTCTCTGTTAATCTACATGTTTCATTTGGTATTACTCTCCATCCTTTAGGCTCTACTGATTACCAGCTGATTGCTTTATGGTTTCTGACAATGCCCTGGAACATTAATTTCTGAGTAGTCTAATCCAATTAAATTTGAAGAGGAGCAGATTTTAAGGTCAGTCTTTGAGGTTTGTTCTGTACCCAGGAGAAGTCTACTCAGCTATCTCTTTCCCTGGTTCTCTCTGGTGAACTAGATGGCCTATGGTTTAGCTTGTTTCTCTTAATTAAGAGGAGCTATTGTTTTTGAGAGCACCCTTAGGCTTAAACTTATTAACATTCTTTTTCAAATAACGTCAGTTCATTTGTGGAGAATTTGGAGCTCTCTTTCACTATGGGTTTCTCTCCCCCAGGATGGTCTCTGGGTTATGAATAGGCTGTATAGCCTCTGGTCTTCACTGGTTGCCTATTTTAGTGCAAAAACTCCACCCTAAGCTGGAGCAAGGGTGGTTAGGGTGCCTGTATTCTTGGCCTGATGTGCCTGAGGTGGAACCTCTGTCCTGTGTGGAGGGGATGGTGGAGGAAGGAAGATCCTGAACTCTTAGCCACAGTCACCAGGAACTCTTCAAGTTGGAATTGGAGTGGATTAGAAATGCTGGTGGTCTGCCCCTCTCAGTGAGGCACTGAAAGTCTTAATTGGGCACTAAAGGGAGAGGATGCACCATCTTTTTGACCACACTCACTCGGAGTGGAGCTTCTGTCAAGCTGAACAGGGAGGGAAAGAGGGACTGGGCCATGGCTCAAAGGGCACAGATTCTTGGTGTTCTTACTGAGTTTTAGTATATTTTATTGAATAAATATTTCTTCATTTGTTGTAAGTCTTAGGACAATTTCCAGAGACTTTAAATGATTGTTGTTGTTTTTAAATAGCTATTGCCAGCTCTGACTTTTTTTTCCCCCAGATGTGGTCTCACTATATGGCCCAGGCTGGAGTGCTGTGGCTATGCACAGGCATGATCATAGCATGCTACAGCCCCAAACTCCTGGACTCAAACCATCCTATTGCCTCAGCCTCCCAATTAGATGGAATGGGTTGGTCTGAGTGCAGTGGTGTTTACAACTAATTGATCACAACCAATTAGATGGGACTACAGGCACATACCATCCTGTCCAGCTCAGCTTTGCTTTTTTCACTGGGAGTGGATCTGCAAAGATCCACACACTGACATCCCACTATAACTTCTTAATAAACTGTCAAATTGTTTTGCAAAGTGTTTGTATCATGTTATATTCCCAACAGTTCTAGTTTCTCCACATTCTTAACAACAATTATATGGTCAGTCTCTTTCATTTTAGCCATTCTAATAGATATGCAGCAGTATCTCATTGTGTTTTTAATTTGCATTTCCTGAGGACTTAATGATTTTGGAGCATCTTTTCATGTGCCTATTTGCCATCCATATATTTTCATTGGTGAAGCGCCTGTTCAAAGCTTTTGCCCATTTTTAAACTGGATTTTTTTCTTACTATTGATTGTGAGAAATTCTATGCAAAAGTTTTCTCCCAGTCTGGGGCTTCTATTCATTCTACTAATAGTGTCTATTGCAAAGCAAAAATTTTTAATTTTGATGAAGTTGAAGTTATCAATTTGTTATTTTATGTATGGTGCTCTTCGTGTTGCAGCTAATAAATTTTTGCCTAGCCTGAGGTCACAAGGTTTTCTCCTACGTTTTATTCTATAAGCCTTATAGTTTTGGAGTCTTAATTGCAGTAAATGATCCATTTTGAGTTCAATTTTGGATATAAGTTTCAGATTGAAGTTCAATTTTTTTTGCCTAATTTATTCACTTTTTCCAGCACCACTTGTTAAAAAGACTGTCCTTTCTCCACTCAACTTCCTTTAACCATTGTCCAAAGTCAGCTAAATATATTTGTGAGAAATGGTTTCTGGACTCAATTCTGTTCCATTGATGTATTTTCTATCTTTGTGCCAACACCACACTGTTTGATTCTTGTAATGAATCAAACAGTTTTATGACAAGTCTTGTACACAGGTAATGTTAGTCCCCCAATCTTGTTTTTCTTTTTTAGAGAAGAAATTTGATTTGGGGTCTATAGAATACAGTTATAATAACTGTTTTAATATTCTTGTCTGCTAATTCTAGCATCTGTGACACTTTTGTGTCAGTTTCTATTGATTTATTTTTCTCCTCATTATGGGTTGTATATTCCTGCTTCTTTTCATGCCTGGTAATTTTTTGTTGGATGCTAGTCATTGTTAATTTTCCCTTGGGTGCTGAATAACTTTGTATCCCTACAACAATCATTAAGCTTAGTTCACAGTTAACTTAGTTGGAAAAAGTTTGATGACTTGGGGTCTTTCTTTTAGTGTTTATTAGGCAGAGACAGAGCAGTGCTCAGTCTAGGGCATGTTATTCATGACTAATGAGGCAAGACTTCTGTGTATTCTACCCAATGCCCTGTTATGAGGTCTTCCAACCTAGCTAGTGAGAACCAGCATTATCCTTGGTCCTGTGTGAGTGCTGGGTATTTTTACCTCTAATCCTTTCAGGTGATTCCTTCTCCATGCTTGAGTAGTTTCTTCACATACATGTGTTGATTCAGACTTGCTGAATACTTGAGGGAGACTCTCTACAGTTCTTTGGAATTCCCTCTCTGTGTAGCTCTCTACTGTCTAGTACTCTGTCCTACAAACTCTAGCCATCTAGTCTCCCCAGAATCTTAGGTCTGTCTCTCAACTCAGAAAGACCACCAGACTCTGCCCAGGTTCCCTCTCCCTGCGGCATGGCCTGGAAACTCTCCGGGGCAGTGAGCAGGAATAATTGTAGAGTTCACATCCTTTGTTTCCTGGCTCATGTAGATTACTGTCCTTCAATGCCTGATATCCAATGCCTTGAAAAACCATTGTTTCATACATCCGGTTTAATTTGGGGGGTTGTTTCAAGTGGAAGTGTAAATCTGGACGCTGTTACTCCATCTTGGCCAGAAGCTGAAGTCTTCGTGATTTAATTTTAGAATTTTATTTTTATAAAGAATGATTGCCTTGAGGAGGAATGTTGGGTGGACTGGAAGGCTGGTGTTTGAGGGACCAAAAGACAAGTGTGGAGGCTGGCAGAAGGAAGAAATCAGTAAGCAGGTCTCTACTTTTACAGTCACTGCCCCATACGTGTGGCCCAGGAGGGTTGGAGACTCTGCAGGAAGGGCTCTGTGTGGGGTCTCTGGCTGCCTCCTCCCTGAGGTGGGGCACCCATGACTCTTCCCAGGCCCCTCTGATGTCCAGACAAAGCTCTGTCCCAGGCACATCCCATCCCACTTCCGACTTGCTCACCTATAGGTAGGCAGAAGCACCTGAAACCTGGTGCGTGGTATGGCCACAGCCGGGTACTATTATATCAGCCCACTTCAGCAGTCACCATCTTGGCTGCCAGCACCATCTTGGAGGCTGGCAGTGATTCCTAATGCCTGTCTGTACTGGCAGTTCTGGACTCAGGGCTCTTCCTTGGCTGTGCCTTGAAATGGCCCCAGAGAACCCTTGCTCCCTGGATGGCTTGGGGCTGTGTTCTGGCTTCCCAAGGAAAAAGTCAATGCATTCCTTTGACCTCAGACATCCATTCTAGGAGTTTGTGCACCAGCTGGATAGACTTGTCAACATGCACAAGACATATCTACAAGGGGTGTTTCACTGTGGTGGCGTGAGAACAAAAGATTGGAAACAATCTGTGTCTTCCAACAGCAGGCTGGGTCAATATTTTATACTCTTTCCACCCTGCGGAATGCCATGCCATTGATAAAGATGTAAGAGGCAGATCGAAACATGCCTACAAGGACCAGTGACCAAGATGTATTACGAAGTGGAAGAGACTGGGTGCAGAGTGAGTTCAAAACATGCTGCTGCAGTGGATATTGTACGAGGCCATGCAAATCATTGTTTTCACTTTCACATAATGGAGTCATGCATTATGGAGTCTTCTGTATCTGGCTTCATTCCCTCAACGTGATCATTTTGAGATTCATCCACGTTTCTGCATGTGTGAGCATTAGTTCCCTTTTTTTTGCCTAATTTATTCACTTTTTCCAGCACCACTTGTTGAAAAGACTGTCCTTTCTCCACTCAACTTCCTTTAACCATTGTCCAAAGTCAGCTAAATATATATAGCTAAATATATATTTAGCTATATATATTTAGCTAAATATATTTTGTTGCTTGGTGCACAGTGTGGGTGCAATCCACTTTAGCCAGTCTCCTGCTGATGGGCATCTAGGTTGTTTCCGATACAGGGAAACTCTTAACAAAGTTTCTATGAACACTTTATACAAGTCTTTGGATGGATGTGATTTCATTTCTCCTGGGTCAATGCCTGGGAGCCTATTGCTGAGTCATGTGGTAAATACACTTTTAGCTTTATGAGAAACTGCCAAACCTTTTCCACTGATTGTATTATTTTACATTCTTACCATCTGTATATAGGTATGCAGTGGCTCCACACCTCGCCTACATTTTGTGTTGTCTGTTTCCTTTTAGCCATTGTGGTGGTGTGTAGGAGTGGTATCTCATGTTGTTTTGAAAATGGTGAGCACTTTCATGTTCTTATTGGCCATCTGAACAGCTTTTTTTTGTAATGTGTCTTTTCAGTATTTTGACCACTTTCATTGAGTTGACTTTTTATTATTGAGTTGTGACCGTTCTTTATATCTTCTGGATACAGTTGAGAGAAAGAGATCAATTTTATTGATCTTTTCAAATAACCAACTTTTTATTTCATTGATTTTCTCTATTTCATCTGATATTTCATTGATTTTCATAAATTTCCTTCTTTTTATTTTGAGTTTGACTTCTTCTTTTACTAGGTTCTTAAGGTGGATACTTAGATAATCGATTTTAGGCCTTTCTTCTTTGCTAATGTAAGCATTTAAATCTATAAATTTCCCTTTAAGCACAACTTTACTTGCATACACAAATTTTGATATGTTCTGCTTTGATTTTCATTAATTTGAAATATTTTAAAATTTCCCTTGTGGTTTCCTCTTTGATCTATGGGGTTATCTAGAAGTGTGCTGCTTTAAAATATTTGAGGATTTTCTTGATACCTTATTATTATAGATGTCTAATTTAATTCTGTTAAAGCTAGAGAACATACTCTATATGATTTAAATTTTCTTAATTTATTAAAACTTGTTTGGTGTATGTTCCAAGTGCATTTGAAAAAAAAAAAAGCACATTTCCTATATAGTTTTCTGTAAATGTCAATTGGGTTAACTTGGTTCTTGACATTGTTCAAGTGTTCTACAGCCTTACTGGATTGTCTATTTGTTTTATCAGTTACTCAGAAAGGAAGGTTAACTCTCCAACAATGTTTGTAGATCTGTCTATTTCTCTCTTTAGTTCTGTCATTTAGTTCTGTCAAAATGATTTTTTTTTTCATTTTGAGTCTCAGTTAATAGTGCTCTTGTGTTTAGAGTCACTCGGTCTTCCTGAAGAATCTACTCTTATTAGGAATTGATTCTCTCTCTAGTTTTCATGTCTTTTACATTTTCCCACATAGTTACCATTTCTGACATTCTTCATTCCTTCGTGTAAATCTGTTTCCATACGATATCATTCCTTTTCAGTACAGAAAACTTCCTTTAACATTTCTAGTAGTTCAAATCTGCTGGTTATTAATTCTCTCAGCTTCTGTTTATATGAAGATATCTTTATTTTTGCTTTATTGTTAAGAGGTGTTCTTGCAGGCTATGGAATTCTACATTGACAGGTTTTTTTCTTTCAACATTTCAAAGATGCCATTCTATCATTTTTGACTTACCTTGTTGCTGATACTCAGCAGCGGTTCTTTGTTTCGTTTTGTTTTTCTTTTCTTTTTTTTAATCTTTGTTATCCTATATATAATTGTGCCTTTTTGTCTGGCTGAAAATTTTCTCTTCAACTGTATTTTTTAACCATTTGAATATGATGAACCCTGATGGTTTTCTTTCTATTTATCCTGCTTGAGTTTCACTGGGCTTGTTGCATCTATGGGTCTACGGTTTTCCTCCAGTTTCAAACATTTTCTCCACTATTTCTTCAAATATATTTTCCTGCTCCAATCTCTCTCTCTCCTTCTTCTTTTGGGACCTCAACTGAATGTGTTAGAATGGTTCACATTGTCCCACATACCTCTGAGCTCTGGGTTTTTTCCTGGTCTTTCCTGCCCCCACTCCCACTCCCGTATGCTTCATTTTGGACACCTTCTATTGCCTTGTCTTCACTTTCACTGGTCTTTTCTTCTGCACTGTCCAAATTTCACTTTGCAAATATGTTAATTATCAGCTCTAAAATTTCCGCTTGGTCCTTTCTTATAGATAGTTTCCCTGCTGAAATTTCTCTTTTTGTTCACTCACATTGTGTCCATCCACTACTTCAAATTCTTGAGCTCATTTAACTTAAAGTTTTCGTCTAGTAATCCAACATGTTTCATTTCTATTTTTTTTTTTTTTTTTTTTTTTGAGACTGAGTCTCACTCTGTTGCCCAGGCTAAAGTGCCGTGGCGTCAGCCTAGATCACAGCAACCTCAAACTCCTGGGCTCAAGCGATTCTTCTGCCTCAGCCTCCCAAGTAGATGGGACACAGGCATGCGCTACCATGCCTGGCTAACTTTTTCTATCTTTGGTAGAGACTGGGTCTCACTCTTGTTCAGGCTGGTCTCGAACCCCTGAGCTCAAACAATCCACCCGCCTCAGCCTCCCAGAGTGCTAGGATTACAGGCATGAGCCACAGCGCCCAGCCCATTTCTATTTTTTATTTGTTTGTTTTTTCTCCTGGTTGTAAATTCCCTTTTCCTTGCTTTTTTGTGTCTACTGATTTTTTACTTTATTTTATTTATTTTTGAGACAGGGTCTTGCTCTGTCACCTGGGCTAGAAAGCAGTGGCAACATCATATCTCACCGAAGTCTCAAATTCCTGGGCTCAAGAGAGCCTCCTGCCTCAGCCTCTGAAATAGCTGCCACACCCAGCTCACTTTTTAAAAAATTTTTTGTAGAGACAGGATCTTAATATGTTTCTCAGGCTGGTCTCGAACTCTTGGCCTCAAGTGATCCTCTTGCCTCAGCCTCCCAAAGTGCTAGAATAACAGATGCAAGCCACCATGCCTGGCGTTTTGCTGTATTTTAAACATTGTGGTTGCTATGGATGTTGTTTTTCTTTAAAGAATGTTGACTGGTTTTCTGATGGGCTGTTAGCTTACTGGAAGATGAACTTGATCCAGTTGGTGCTTGGTTTTAGGCTTTTTAGGGTGAGTCTAGAGTAGCCCATGACACTGGCTGGGCAGAACTCCAATGTCTCTGAGAATTGTACAACCTCTCGAGTCTCCATTCACCTCTCAACCACCCAGTAGTTGTTCTCTGCTAAACCTTGTAGAATCTCGCCCTACCCGTTTGCAGCTTAGTATTTTGCTAAAGACTAAAAGTTCCCCTGTGCAGAATTCTAGAACTTCCCTGCAAAGCTTCCTCCTTTCCAGTGTCCTGCCCTGCAAACTCCATGAGCTTCAGCAGTCCTGAACTCCAGTCTGTTTCCTCTGTCCACGGAGCTCCCCGCGTAGGTTGACATCCCTGTGCCACTGTTTTGAAAATGCTCCCAGGCGTAAAGCCAGAGCAAAGGTGGGGCTCGCCTGGTCCCCTCTCCCGAGAATCACAGATCAGCTTATCTGATGCCCAATGCTTGAAAGCAGTTGCTTCATTTGCATTTTGTGCAGTTGTGTAGTTGCTGATGGGGTTGGATAAATCTGAGACGCAGTATCATATCATCATGACCGGAGCTAGCAGTCAAGACTCCCTCTTTATTGTTTAACATTTATATTTTTATTTTACATTTTGTGTATTTTTTTACATTCGTTTTTTTTAATGTTGGCTTAAAGCACTCCAGCGTAGGCAGCGCTCAGCTGGCCCACTCGGCTCGCAGCCTTGCCTGCCTTGCGTGGCGGGTGCAGGCTCCACACTGCTCCCCACTTGCCACCGGGCCGGGGTCTGGAATGAGCTAACCCTTGGTTTTCGTGCAGGCTCAGCCACTTACTAGTTCTGTGACCTTGGGTAAACTATTTAATCTTTCTGATCTCCAATTTCTTATAGGCAAAACAGAGAGGATAATCCTTCCCTCGTAAGATATTTTGAGGATCGGGTGAAATCCCTCTCTAAAGCGCTGTCAGCGTCCAGGCTACAATGCAGGCACTCCGTGTCCCCTTCCCTTCGTCTTCCAGTCAGCGCTGCAGTGACGGAAACTTCGGTCCTGAGCCTGGAACTTTGCCTTTCTCCCACAGAAATTCCCATCTTGGGAGAGCGAGCACAGGGGACCGGCCAGGCAGCCCAAGGTCCAACGGATGCTGCCCGGGGTCACAGTGGCACGCAGGTTTGGGCTCAGAGAATCCGGTGCCAGATCCCAGTGGCGCTCCTACTGCTTTGCCGCCTGGGGCCTCTCATCCCTGCCAAAACTCAGTTTTCTATCACAGAACGGGGGAGTGTGTTCCTTGAGGATACAATGAGAAGTTGTTTATGGACGTGCTTGGAAGGATGACTTTATATTGCTTTGTCTTTTCTCATCTCTCCGTATTTAGTCCATTCTCTCCTTGTCCCCCCACCCCAGGATGACCCTTGTGAAACATAAGCTTGTGCATGCCCTGGGTCCCCTGGAGCAACAGCCCCACCCAGCTGTCCACGGCCAACAGGGCAAGGCCCCAGCTCCTCACCCAGGACTCAGCATTCTTCAAAAGCCTATCCCACTTTGTCTCTTGTGCCATTTCCCTCCACTGGTCTCACGTGTTTCTGCTCCTGCCCTTCTGAATCTGAACACATTGTGTGAGTACTTCTGGCTGTTTCCTGCCTTTCTGGGCTTGCACAGTAAGTTTCACTGTACAGAAAATCTTCCCTCCAGTGTTCATCTTATAAACTCCTATGCATTCTTCAAAACCCCACTCCTGTGCTCCATTCTGCCCTCCTGGATAGGCCAGGCAAAAGGAGTCACTCTTCTTTTTCACCACCCTTGGCCCTTCCTTCTCATAATCATCACAGTACTCCTGCTAAAAGGGAACTGTGAGATTATCTATCAGTCTTTCTTTCAACTATGAGCCCCTTGAGAAGAGGGCCCAATGTCTTCCCATTTCCAAACGCTCAGCTGGGATCTGTGGCATGGGCAGGTAGGAGAGCTGATCAGCGCGTGGTGGATGGTGGGTGGGCAGATGAGTGATAGATACTGGATGGATGAGTGGATGGGTAATGGTGGATGGGTGGATAGACATATGAATGAAGGAATTAATTAATGTTTATTCTCTCTGTCTATATGTCTCCCTCTCTGGAGTCTCAGCTCTGTGAAAGCAGGTCCACACCTCCTACATTAGTATTTGTACACCCACAGCCCTTGCCACCAAGGAACGTGTCTGTTCTACTTGCACACCTTTACCGCTTGGAAGCTCTTTGAGGACACGGGTCTTGTCCATCAGATTTTTCTCTGTTCCCCCCGACCCCAGGGTCTGATACAGACCCTTCAGTGGCTCCCTGGGATAAAATACCAACTCCTCACTGTGCCCACAGCCCCACTGAAGCCCTCACACCAGTGCCCAGACATGCAGACCAACCTCCTCCCTACCCTGTGCCCCAGAGCTCTAAGGCCAGCTCCGCTTGCAGACAGCTGAACAGACGTCATTTCCAAAGAGAGCAGTCCTGCAACCACAACAAGCCAGGGTAGGGCAGGAGGGGCTTCCAGCAATGTCACTCCAGGTTGGCCCCTTCCTCTGTCTGGGGCAGGGACCTTTCCTGCCGGGCTCAACTCAGGATCCAGAGATGGAGGTGCCTAGGGTCCTGGGGGCAGTGGGGACTGGTGAGGGGAAGGGATGCTGCCAGCCATGGGGTCAGGCGTGGGAAGGTCATGCACTCATTCATTTATTCATTCACTAGGTTTTTATTAAGCCGCTACTATGTACCAAGCACTTACTCTTCAGGACCTGAGGGTAATGCAGTGAATAAATTAGATAAGTTCCTGCCTTCAGGACCTGACTGTCCTGTCGGGGAAACAGACAATAACCAGACCAGCCGATAAGTACTCTATCTAATATTACATCAGGTTGGATTCAGGGCTGGGAAGAAAACAAAATGGGGCAGGGAAATGGAGTGAGGACGGCCAGGGCCTCTGAGAGGAGAAGCAGCCAGCCATGCAACTACTGGGTCATTGGTGTCCCAGGCAGAGGAAATAGAAAGTGCAGATGCCCTGAGGCAGGAACAGGGAAACAGAAGAGGTGGCTGGGGTATGGGGACTGGCGGAAGAACAGGAAGTAAGAGAACAGAAGGGGCCCAAAGCCCCGTGTGGTCTGAAGTACCCAGTTTTTAAAAATATGAAATAGGTGCTAAACTTGAAAGATTGGGGTACTTGACATCAAAAGCGAGATTCTCAGCTTCTAAAAATTGATGTTACTGGCACCTCTGGACCTGCACCCTGGGCAAGAGTCTCCCCCTGTCCCCACCCCGTAGCTGGGGTGAGAGCTGTGCACCCAGTCTTGGCATTGGCATTCATGCCCCTGACAGACTCCCCATGGAAAGCGTTTGTCCTGCACTTGCGCCAGGCCTTCCCCAGCCCCCACGGGACGGAGGCCCTCCCTGCCCCACACTGTGTCCTCCAGGTGCAGACTCCTGCCTGTGCCCTGAAAGGGCCCTCTGCTTCTGACTCCTGCCAGCTGCCGCTTCTCCTCCCCAGCTCAGCTTGGCTGTGCTGGGCACCCCCTAGGGCCTGGACTGGACCACCTCATGTCCAATTCACTCCTGAAGCATCCCTGGCAGAGAGGGTGAGAGAGCCCCAAGGGAGTAGGGGCTCCATCCTGCCCTCCCCAACCCAAGAAAAGCCTGGCATCCCTTCCTGGTAGGGCCCAGCCCCCCGGGGCCCTCATAGGACTGACCCGCACAGCCTCGAAAGCCATCTCCAGCACATTCCCCTATGGCATCCTCATGGTGACGCAGGAAGCTGAGCTTTGGCGTGCCCATATTAGAGAGGCGGGGAAGTGGCCCTCAGAGGGACAGTTCTCTCTGGCCTGCTGTATCCCCTCTGGGACTCAGACCTCGGCCCCTGGGTGGGGCTGCTGAGAGGAGGGCGGGGACAATTGGGGCCTCCTCCCCCCAGGACCTGGGCACTGGGCCCCCTTGCACGTGCTCTCGGAGCTGCATGCCCAGGCTGTGGAGCCAGCCCAGGCCCCAGGGCTGTCCTCTCATGACTTGGGGACTCAGACACATCACCCCACACCAAAGCAATGGCCTCGAACAGCCCCTCATCCCCAGCGGCCAGGGCGGCCCATGAGCAAGTCATTAAAACCGAGTAGACTTTATAAACTTGGGCTTAATGTTAAGTACATAAGAAAATCTCTGTAATTTCCCGCCAGGCAATGGGGATGTTGTCTGGTTCCTACAGGCCATAATTTTTGGGGAGAGAAACGTTTTTTCTCCCACAAATGATGGGAAGTTGGTAGTTACGGTTAGGCTGGCTGTTGACGTTGGGAAGCTGTTCTGATGCCCAGAATCCCACCTACCTCAGCTAAATGGTATCTTTATGAAATTAGCAGAACGCGGCTGCACCGAAGGAAGGCAAAAAAAAAAAAAAAAATGAACTTTCACATTTTAAGTATAATTGGAAAACTGACCTTTGGAAAATATTTTCCCACCCCAGCCCCAAGCCGAGGAAGAATGGGTGCTTTATGCCGAGGTGAGCAGGCGACCTTGAGGAATTAGCTGCCTTCATCTGGAGGGGGAAGCGGAGTTGTGACTGGTTGTTGGGTCCCTCTGGGTGTCCTTGAGTTACAGGGTCTGTGGTCACTGACTGAGGAGGGGCCCGGGGTGTGAGGAGCGGAGTGGACACTGCTGGCAAGGGCCCCTCCTGGCCCTTGGCTGCAGAGCGCCTGCCCTCCTGGGTGGGAGTGCTGGGGGGCTCGTCCAGCCTCACCCCAGCATAGTCTGCCAGGCGCTGAGGGGCAGCAGAGGATTGCACAGTGGGCCAGGCCTGCTACCAGCACGCCCGGGCGACAAGCGTGACCCTGGGGTCAGGACGGCTCGGGTCAGCCTCAGCCTAGCGGAAGACAGGGTGGTGAGGAGGGCCCCGCAGAGCTGAACGCAGGCCTGAGGCCCAGCAGGGCCAGGTCGGGACCCTCAGGCCATGCGAGTGAGGGGGATTCAGGTGGGGAGGACGCATCAGCTGTGTGCTGCGCAAAAAGACCCCTTTGGCCGCAGTGTGCTGGGGGTCGAGGCACCCCTCGGAAGCAGAGGCTTGGGAGGGGCAGGAGCAGCCAGTGGGGAGGCAGCTGAGGGAGCCAAGGGCCCAAGGTGAGGCACAGGCTGGCCAGCACTGGGTGGTCCCATGGGCAGGTCTGGGGGCTGCCAAGGCCTCTCAGGAGCCTGCGGCCTGGGGGCTGGGCACTGGGTGCTGCCACCACAAGTCAGAAAATGTCCCAGAAATGTTTGGGGTGTGCCGACAGGAGCCAGCCGTGCACCTGGTTGGGACTGACGGAGATGGAGATGCCCAGAAGGTGCCAACTGGGCTCCCGCGCTTGGCACCACAGGTGGTGCTGGCGCTCCAGGTCAGAAAGACAAGGCCAATTCCACTCAGCCCCTTGGCAAATGTCTATTTGAGTCTTGAGTGCATGGTTCTATTCCCCCAGCCTCAGTTTCCTTTTCAATAAAATGGGGTGATAGCAGGGGAGGAAGAAGCAACAGACCATGGATTAGGGGATCCATGATGTCACCCTCTTGCTCCGGACCCACAGAGTCGCCTGCCGCAGGCTGCCCGAGCCTGGCTGTCCTGGCATATTGCCCTACTCACCTTCTACAACTCTGCAGGGGAGACTTGTTCCATATGACAGATGCAGAGGGTGCATCTGCAGCAGCTGAGGCCACAATGGTCAGAACAGTGGCCCTTTGGAAACAGAGACTTGTCAGGAACCCCTCTCCCCGAGTGGCCTCTGGCCCCTCCTCCTGATTGTGATTTGGCCCATGGTGCCACCTGAGGACTGTCTTGCCTGTTCCTTTGGGCGCAAATTGTAGCCCCAGGCTGAAGTCAGCCCAGAAAACCAGTTAAAGGATAAGGAATATGGCTGGGAGGCTAACCTGGGCCTCTGCAGGGAGGAGCCCATTAGCCCCTCCTGGAGGGCGGAGGGCAGGTAGTCTGACCCCTCCCCACATCCAGCGGAGTGGCCTGGACCCTGGTCTCTAAGGCTGTTTCCAGATCCTGCAGTGATAATGCCTCTCCTTTGGGTAGGTTTTCCCCACCAGTGTGCACCCCCTGGTGGCTTTGTCCTCCATGTATGTCTTGCTCCCCACAGCCCCTGGGGCGTAACAAATGCTCACGGGCCTCACTATGCAGAGTCTGCTCCACGCCCACGTCTGGGTGCCCTGCTGTAGAATCCACCACGTCCTTCCCGTAACCCTATGAGGGAGGGGCACTATTAGTCCTGTTTTCCAATGAGGAACCCAAAGAGCTAAAGACCTGCTCGGTGGCAGCAGAAAGTATGGGGCAGAGCAGGGGTGGACCCAGGCCACCTGGCTGTGGTCTGTGCATTTAAAGTCAGTGCAGCTCTTGGCTGGCCCTGGGGAGGGGTGGGGGCCTGGGGCTGGTAGCTCCAACCCGTGCTGGGGCCTCAGCTTACTGCAAGGTGGGGATGAGCTGTAATGGGAGGTGTTGTAGGAGCACCTTTTGGACTTCAGCTGGTTGGTCTGCAAAGTATCTAGGACAGCAGGCGGGGAGCAGACGGCAGGAGGTGAGGCCCTGGGAGCAGAGTGAGTTCCCTTGGTTCTCTCAGTTGACTGGGTAATCTCTCTAGATTCCCAAACCCTGGGAAGTCTGATTGGCTGAGCTAGCAGTGTGGCCCAGGGTTGGGGGTGGCCTGGCAGCCTGGGTACAACACTTACCTAGTGCCATCTGCATCTCAAGAACTGTCATAAATTCTTGGCACCATCCTCACAGCCCCCATAATGTAGGTACCATCATCACCCTGCTTACAAATGGGGAAACTGAGGCACATCTGGTCAGGTTTGAAGGTGCACAAGACCCTGCCTCCCAGCCTTGGAAGTCAGGGAGGAGAGGGGCCTGTGGGCAGATTTCTTAGGTCTGCCCTCCTTGGAAGAAAGGAGAGCGTTCACTAATTACCATTCACTAATTACCATTCAGGCAGTTTCCATAATTGTCTCAAGAAAAGATTTGGTCAGCCAAACTGTAAGCAGAAACAGCTTCGCGGAGAAGAGCCAAAGGCATACGCTCAGGGAGCAAAAACCAATGGAAATAAACCACACAGGGCCATGCGGAGCTCTGGAATGTCTGGGTCCAGCCTCGGCCCTGCCCCATTCCTCAGAAAGGGAAACGGAGGCCCGGCGTGGCCAGGTGGCCAGCTCATGGGGAAAGCCTGCGTGCAGAGGGCAGGCCGTGGCCCCGTGGCCCGTGCGCGGAGCAGGGGTGGGCAGGCAGCCGCTGCTCCATCAGGGCGCATTACCGGGCTCACTCTTGAAAACCCTCCCAAAGACAACTCAGGTTCCTTGAAGCTAATTGCTTTAGTTTGAGGTAATATTCGTCACAGAAACACCAGCAGTAACCTTTGGTCTTGGCAAATTCTCCCCTCAATCACATAACGTAAACAGCGATAAACGAGGGCTTTTTAAGGCTTTCTTCGTAATGCGTTGCACATGCGGGCGTCACCGTCACCGATCTGCGCTCCCGCCTGGAAACCCGAGCTCGGCGGGAGGCAGCAGGCCGGCGGGGGTCAGCCTCCCCGGGGACAGAGCCAGGCCCGCCCTCTCCCCTCTTCTCGGTTTCTTGCCCCTTCTCTCCGTCCCTTTCTTTACTCGGTCTCCCTTTGTCTCAGCCTGCGTCCCTTCGCTGTTCCTTTTTTCATTCTTTCGTCGACGCTCTGGACCTGTTTGTGTTTCCTTTACTTTGTTACCTTGGCCGCAGTTTCTGTGTGTCTGATCGTCTCTGCAGTTCTGTCCTGTCCGATCTTCTGTCTCTGTCTCTTTGTCTCTCTCTCTCCTTGTCTGACGCCCTCTCTGTCTCTCTCTTTTTCTCAGTCTCTCTCTCTCTCTGTCTTTATCTGTCTTTTCAACTTTCTCTCTCTCTTTGTCTATATCTCTGTGTCTCTGTCTCTTCCACTCTCTCTCTCTCCCTCTCCCCTTGTCCATCTCTGTCTCTCACCCTCCAATTCGCCTCACACCTGCCCTGCAAAGGGCCTGGCTCCACCTCCTTCCTTCCACCCTGGGGATTCAGGGGGGTACTCAGGTAGGGGGATTGCCGTACTGGAGGAGTATACAGGGTAGGGTTCACAAGAAAGACAACTGTCTTTAGGTAGGGATGGGAGAAGTCAGGGCAGTCTGCATGGAGGTGGTGACATTTGAGCAGAGTCTCGGGGGAGCAATAGGAACTGGCCACAGGGAGACAGCGGGAATGGCAGTCCAGGCAGAGGGACTATGCGAGCACAGGCACAAGGAATAAAATCAAGAATAGAAGTGGGATGGGAGGGTGGGGAGCTGGAACGTGGAGTCTGGGGGCCAGGCTCTGCATTGCAAGAGGATCTCAGAGGCCCTGGAGGGTGGGGTGAGGGAGGCTGCAGTCGATTCAGACTTGATTTGCAGCAGCCTCATCACTGGAGACAGACAGGAAGGAGTGGGGACAGCCATATAGAGAGGCGACCGGCCAGGGATCAGGGGTGTCTGTGGGCCTGGAAACCAGGTCCCAGTCCTGGCCACGCCACCCGTGACCCCGGCACTAGTGCCTTCCATCTCCAGGCCCAGCTTTCTCTGCCCTAAATCAGGATGCTCGTGGCACTCCCGGGGGCTAGGAGTTCCAGCGTCCATGCCTCGGCGCTGTTGAAACCGAGGCACACAGAGGTTCTGCAGTGTCCTGACCCAGGGCTGGAGTCCTGTCCCGGAGCCCACAGCCCATCTACAGAAGAGGGTGCTGAGGTCCCGGGCCCAGGCCCGAGGCTGGCCCTTCTTCCCCAGTTGGGGAGGGGCGCTGGCTGGGTGTTGGGTGCCCAAGCGTAATGCTATCTCCTCCCTGCATCTGCTTATCCATGTGACCCTGGCGGCACCCTGGAGTGAGCGCTGTGACCCGCTAGGCTGAGGAGCACAGAAAGGCACAGGGGGTGGCTGCCCATTGCAGGCCAAGAGTGGGCAACTGCCAGGTCCAACCACCTCACCTGCCCAGCCTGGGCCCTCCTGAGCCGGACAGCTCCCAGTGCCTGGCCTGCCCGCAGATAGACAAATGGAAGGCTTCCAGAAAGTGGAAGGCCTTGGGGAAGAAAATGCTGCAAGGCTGTGTCAAAAGCCCATCTTCTTCCCCAGAAATCTGCCTCCATCTCAGTCATATTGGACAGGCCCCTCCAGGCCACAGGCCTTGGGGTGTGCACTCTCCTCCCCACCTGCATCTCCCATCTGTCCTCAAACTTTCCTGGGCAAGCCCTTGGCCCCACCCTGGATGGTGGCAGCCACCTCCTCACAGGCCCCGGCCCCTACCCCCATGGCCACACCTCGGGGCAGCCACCCAAACCGGAAGTCCCCTGTAGGGCAAGACAAGCTGGCCCCCAATGTCTGGAAGCGCCCACAGCTCTTACCCCAGATGCTGCCTGGCCCCTCCCTCACTGCCCACGTGTCACCTTCTCAGGGGCCTCTTGCTCTCCCCAAGGGCCTGCTTTGTTTTTCTTCACTGCCCCCCATGGAATTTACTTATATTGTCGGGTGACTCTCCATCCCACACCTGGGCGTGGCTCCCAAGGGCGGGGTCTTGCCTGGCATGCCCTGGCAGGGCGTGTCTGTGGGCTGAGAGCCCCCATCCATCCATCCATCTGCAGTTCACTTGCCATTTCTCAGCCCCAGGCCTGCGGGACATGGACAGGTGTGGGCCCTGCGGCAAGGGAGCTGGACTCAGGGCCGGGCCTGTGGGCAGGGGAGCCGCAGTGCTGGGTGTGGGGAGACGGCCCATGGAGCTCTGGGGGCCCAGGCTGAGGCTGCAGACTATTGCTTCATCCTGAGGAGCAGAGCCCTGGGTGGTGGTGGCAGAGCCAGAGCAGGCACTTCCGATGGAGGATACCTCAGGTCCTGGGCACCGTGTCCCTCAGGGGAGCTGCCCCCTACTTCCTGGGCTCTGGAATTCAGAGAGCCAGACCCTCATGGAAACCCTCCTGGACCCTTGGCGGCAGCTATGAGCAGATACCACGAAACTTGAAAATTGAGGCAATTTAAGGTAAAAGATCATTTTCCTTCAGGACTCACTTTAGTGAGCCGGAGCAGACCTGAAAGTGACTTCCTGAGGGTCCCAGCCCCAGAACGTGCCTCTGCGCCTAGCCCAGCCTGAGGTGGGTCAGCAGGCCCTGGGGAACCTCTCTTGGTAGCTTCCTTGAGCCCGTCCCGGTGCCCAGCAGGGAGCACCTCCCACCACACTCTGACATCCTAAACCTCCAACCCTGCATCTGTCCTGCCATGTCACGGTGAGGGCGGCTTTGGTATTTTTCTTCAGATTTTTAAAGTTTTATGTTGCAGGCTCAGTGATGTTTGAGTGTTCAGTTTATTAATATTCTTTAAAATGTACTTATCCATTATCTATACCTATCTATGTTCACAATTATAAAATAGTTTTTTTTAAATGCAAAGTGCCTATTGAAACAATACAAGGACTATGTGAGCACATAAATGCCATTATCAGTTATGCTAGAGGAAGAGTTAAATATCAGATTAATGTAAGTAAAGTGTCGTAAGAACTTAGTATTTTTGCAAAGAATAAAAATATTCATTAATGTTAGACTTTGAGAAGTCATGCATATTGTAATTTCTAAAGTAATCTCAAAAAAATGAATATATAATTTTCAAACTAGTAGTGGAAAAATTAAATGGCTAAATAATCAATTCAAAGAAACAAGAGAAAAGAAATACATAACAGGCCACAAATATAACATGAAGATTAAAGCCCAGCTATACCAGTAATTACATTCTAGTACATGGGCCATGTGCTTCCATAAAAGACAAATGTTATCGGATTGGAATTTAAAGATTTTAATTACATGCTCTTTAAAATATATATATTTTTTGGCCGGGCGCGGTGGCTCATGCCTGTAATCCTAGCACTCTGGGAGGCCGAGGCGGGCGGATTGCTCAAGGTCAGGAGTTCGAAACCAGCCTGAGCAAGACCTCGTCTCTACTATAAATAGAAAGAAATTAATTGGACAACTAAAAAAATATATAGAAAAAAATCAGCCGGG
>CAUYRT010018688.1:0-12919 GCA_963574885.1 Lepilemur ruficaudatus | reverse complement strand
GTGAATACAATGTTTACAGCACATTCCAGAGCCATGAACCCGAGTTCGATTACCTGAAGAGTTTAGAAATAGAAGAAAAAATCAATAAGATAAGATGGCTCCCCCAGCAGAACGCAGCTTACTTTCTTCTGTCTACTAATGAGCTTCAAGAGACTGAGTCAAGAAAAATTGTGTGATAGTAAAGTCAAGGATGACTCCAGGCAACCCAACCATAGGGAATTGGATTGAATTCACCATCAATTATCTTTAAAAAAAAAAAAAAAAAGTGCTTATCTCCTTATGCTTGGGAACAATTTTTACTTTCTGCTAGAAACTTTATAATGTTTAATGAAAAATAAAACCAACATTCAATTGTGAAAAAAATTGTAGAATTCTACATAACTACATAACTTCTGGTATGGTATTTCTGTAAGCCACTCAATAAATGCTTGCTAGATGAATGAATGGATAAATGGATGGATAAATAATGGATTGCTTGTAAAGAAGCCTGATCTCCAGTCTACTAATGCTAGACTTTTGTCAAATAAATGAAGGAACTTTGATGTCTTTCCCTAGAGTTTTGTTGTTAGGTATTTATGCTAGTTTTACTTCATTGTAGTTGAAAACCATAATGTAGTTTATAAAGGACATAATAGGAAGGAATTGATAAGAAAGAATTCATGCTAGAATCTTGCCAGTCATGAAGAAATGAGATTTTATAGGTGTGCCATAGGTTTTTATTTGGCTTTGATGTTTGTTTTTTTCTGGACAATGGTATAAATCTTTGAAATCTTTGTATATTTCTTCAATATTTTATATACTAAAGGAAAACAAACCTATGAAGACAGCTAATTAAAATCTTTTCTGGCCGGGCGCAGTGGCTAACGCCTGTAATCCTAGCACTCTGGGAGGCTGAGGCGGGTGGATCGTTTGAGCTCAGGAGTTTGAGACCAGCTTGAGCAAAGAAATTAGCTGGACAACTAAAAATATGTATAGAAAAAATTAGCCAGGCATGGTAGAGCATGCCTGTAGTCCCAGCTACTCAGGAGGCTGAGGCAGGAGGATTCCTTGAGCCAGGAGTCTGAGGTTGCTATGAGCTAGGCTGACACTACAGCACTCTAGCCCTGGCAAAAGAGTGAGACTCTGTCTTAAAAAAAGAAAAAAAAAATCTCCTTTTTCTTGTTTAAGTAACTTGAAAAGTATGCCATTAGGTAATGGAATTTTTCATGACTTTGACCTTGGTGGTGACTTCTTCAAAAGTTAGAGCAAAGGCCATACTATGATTACTATTCTTCGTAAGACTTTCCTATTTTTTTATTTCCTTGGTGTTCTAAGAAGTCTTTATAAGTATTGGTGAAAAATCTTTGTAAGAATTTCCTTTCATATAAGGATAGAGTCCTCTTTGTTATTTGTAGGCCCTCAAGAAAGGTGGATAAACACCTTGTATCCCAAAGGCCTAGGCTCAGTTTACATTAATATATCTCTATCAGAGAACAAGCCTGGGATTTAAAATATATATGTATACACACACACACACACACACATATACCTCTAGATATACTGTCCATCGCTCCCCACTGCAGCCTCGAACACTTGGGCTCAAATAATCCTCCTGCCTCTTCCTGAGTCACTGGGATTACCAGGGCAGGCCAACACACCTGGAATCAAGCTTTTAAATTTGAAAGGCAGTGTGAGGTGGTGAGACAGACACCGGCTTATAAACTTGGACACAGAGTGTGATTCTTGGTTTTGCAACAATCTATCTGCAATTATTGACTTATTTGTCTGTGTTCTCCCACCACATGGACAGGGATCATGTTTTATTTTCCTTCCTATCCTTATCAGTGGGCACATAGTTAGCACTCAGGTAATGTTTATTTAAAATGAAGCTTGAATGAATTCCTAACCTTGGGTAGCTCACAGTCTTTCTGGACTTCTTATTTGTCATGTGTGAAATAGACTGGTTATTCTCTAACACCATTTCCAGCTCTGACACTCTATGATTACCTGATCTGTGTATCCTGACGGCAACTTCCCTATGCAGTCTCTCTTGTTTGGGTCATTGAGAAATGGCATTGCATTGCTTGCTTCGTTGTAAGTGGCTTCTTCATCTCTGAGTCATTCTTACTTAAGACTTTCAAAAAGTCTGCAGTTTTGCTGTATATATCTAGTGGAGAACAACTTGGAGAATTGCCCATTTAATATTCACTTGTATAGTTTCATGAACAGTTCTCCACTCCACGAGGGCTGCTAAGATATTTTACAGAGCTTTGTAAAGACATCTTCCATCTCAAGGAATTTGACACCTTCCTGGTTAGATTGAGTTGGCTACATTTCAACAAATTTGTTGGTTGGCTAGAAAGAGTTCAGAATGACTTAAATGATGGAATGATGAACTACTTGGTATTCAAAGTCACTGGGGAGGCCAAGACATTTGTCCATCTATAACATGCTACGGCTTTTCTTTACCTCTTTATATTAGGTAGTTTTGCTTGAAGAATGATAGAAACATAAGGACTGGAATCATGTCATCAACACTGTAGAAGGTTAGAGTGCGAAGGGTCTTAGGTTTGTTGCGAGGAGCCATAGTGGATGCCTGAAAGGGGGAAAGAAGTCTAATTAGGGAAGACTCTGAGTTCTCATTTTAGTTTCAACCATCTCAACTAAGAGCAAACCTGCTTTTGTCCATTTTGCATAATGATATTCTGAATAAGTTTATGTAGAAAGTTCTGCTTCTAAATAAAATTTTGGCCTATCATTCTAATCCAACTCCTCATTTATAGATAAAGAGGCTCAAGAAGTTAAGTGATTTCATCTTGAGAGAGGTCACTGAAAGATCTGCTAGATGGCTCCTAATTTTCAAAAAAGACTTTGAGGAAAAGAAATGTCACAAGTAGAGACAAAGGTATAAGTAGGAAAAAACCTACAGTAATAGAATGCTTAACATTACTAATTTACAAAGCCTTATTAGATGCATATCACTTGATCTTCATAACACACTTGTGAAGCAAGCAGTTTAGGTATTATTAACACCAATTTACAGATGAGGAAACTGATACCAGGTAATGTCAAGTGGCATGAACAAGGCCATAAATATTAAGGCCTGGACTGGAACTCTTAACACTTCTGACCTTGAACCCAGTGATTTTTGTATTACCCCACACTGCAGACTAAAGAAACATGACGAATAAATGTGTCAACATATCTTGGAGACATGAGTTGGTAGTGGGTAGAAGATTCACACACATTCTGGTGCCTGAGGATATGATTTGGCAATTGTGTGCATTTTCCCAAAGTTATCCTATGCTGTCATTGCTCATAGTCTGAATCATGCACATTGTTCCTATTGGGGGAATATTTGAGCATACTCTTTCATGTGCTATTTTAGCAACAGCAGTTTGCTAATTATGAAGACAAAATTATCTTATTAGATCATAAGGAAATCTGCCTTTTGGTTTTGCCAGTCTTTTGTTTCTGCTGGTTAAAACCTTTTGGTACTTCTTATAAGAATTTACTTAGCCAAGATGTTTAATGTGTAAGAAAATTTAAAGATAAGTTTTCTTCTGTGTTAGTCAAATTTTTCTTTCATTTTCTTTTCTCCTCCAATCCACTACCCTTATCTACCTCCCTAATAATTATTTATTGTTGAAAATGTAAAATCTCTTTTCAAGGGTAAAATCAAACTTAAAAAGAAGTAAATTTATAACCTTACAACATAGAACTCACTATAGAAGTAATAACAGTTTGAAACGTTTCAGAGATTGGGCTGTGAAAATGAGAGAACATTTGAAAAGAAAATGTAGGCTTTCTGGGGAAACAGCTGTAGGGTGCTTTTCAATGGAGATAAACCAGTTTAAAGTTCGAGGTTAAAAGTCATATCTGGCTAGTTTGCGTCTCTTGGTACTCTAAGAAAAAGTCCTACAGATCTTAAAGGACTAATTAAAAATTAATTAATGAACAATTAATGAATTATGTAAAGTACAGAGAAGTCATTTAAACTAAGTTCATAGAACAAAACCCAGAATATTTAATTAATCCATCTTGGAAGAATATAAGCATATTATCTGAGAAATTGCTATTATATTTATAAACTAGGGTTAATTGACAAGTTCCCTCTCCTTGAAGAAGCTGTCTAGACGTCTGGCTACTATAGGCCAGATGGAAATATGAGGAGGTGAGGAGTAGAAAAAGAACATGATCATGGAGGAAAGGTCAGATCTTTCTCTTTACTTTGCCCAAGAAAGAACAATATGTGGCTATCCTAAGGGATCCCTCTGTCTCTTGGAATTAGGCCTAGTTGAGGAAGACAGAAAACAGCAAAGAATAATGCCTTAAACCAGATATAAATTCATTTCTCTCTTACATAAATGAAGTCTGGAAGTAAGCAGTCCAGAGTTGGTATGACAATTCTGCCATCATCAAGGACACAGACTCTTTCTGCCCTGTGGCTCTACCAGCCTCAGTGCATGGCCTCTACCTAATGGCCCAGAATCATTGCTTGAGCTTCAGTCATCATGTTTTATTTCCAGCCCAAATGAAGGAGACAGAGGTGAAGATGGCTGCATGATCTTCCTTTAAGGAGTCTTCCAGGAAACGTCAAAGAACAATTTTGTTAACATCTCATTGATTAGAATTTAGTCACATACCTACATACCTAACTGCAAGGGAAGCTTTTTTTTTTTCTTTTTGAGTGACTATAAACCCAAAAATCAAGATTCCATACAGGAAGGACGGGGAGTGGATATATGACATAGTGTCTGACACAAGTGTCCTCTTTCTACCAGCATTGGGTTAGCAGCTGCTTGGACTTATGCTTATGAGTTTGCTTGAATTCTCCCCTCCTTTTCCCCTCCCCCCCCATTTGAATTCAAGTGTAAATAAATTGCTGCTCCTTCTGGTCCAGTAGAAGAGAGGTGAACTTGAGGGGGCTAATTTTTTCCCCTACAACTTGCTGGAAAATGCATCTTAAGATGTCATTAAGTAGTACATGCAGGTTGTTTCTTGTGGAACTGTTCAAGGACTGAAACTTTCAGAAGAAAACTCTATGGCATCCCCACTATATCCCTAAATACATAAACCTAAATTTAAATGTTGTTAAAAATGGCAGATGTGCCAAATAACCATATTCCAAGCTGGTATGAAAGTGTGTGTACCATGAGATTTTTCTGAGAAAAAAATAGCCCAGGCAATTCAAAACAAGGAAACATCTCTCAGCATCCTGTAATTTGTTTTCTAGCAAGGATCACGGGAATGATAGTTGAAGCCAGAAGAAATCTGAATAAACGCAGTCTTCACTTCAGAAAGAGTCAAGGGAGAGTAAAGGTCTATGTGGTTAAAAATGTCAAAGCAACAACAAAGAATATAGATATAACTAAACTTAAAAAAATTATTATATAAAAATTTATTAAAAGAAGTATTAAATTACTTATAATTTTTATCCTTACAAATAACAGTACCATTGTACTCTGTGATCTCAGAAATAGGAATTTGGGATTAAGAATCATGGTTTTTCAACCAAGAAAAAAGTGAAAAGAGCATAGGCTTAGGATTCAAAAAGCATCCATTTAAAGCTCAGCTCCGTCACTTACTATCTGTGCCTTTGAGCAGATTACTTAACTTTTCTTAATTCCAGTTTCTTCTGAGATATGAGAATAATGCCAATCACTCAGGGTTGTTCTGAGGATTAAATGAAATAATGTAAATACTGTGCTTTGCACATAGAAGGCATTCAAAAACTGGGTGTAATTATCATTAATTATTGCGCTATTTCTGGGAAGGGATTAGGGTCTGCACAATGCTTTGGAGAGAGCACATAAAATAAGACCAATGCATAAATAGTGTTTGCTGGATCCATATGCTGTTCTCAGCACTTTACTCAGTAAGATGGATATTTTTAAGCATTGCAACCATCCTTCAAGGTAGCTTTTATTATTATTATCCCCACTTTACAGTTCAGGAAACTGAGGCACAGAAAGGTTGAGTAACCTGCCCAAGGTAGATCAGGCTGCAATTATAATGCTTCATTTTCTGGAGCACTGCCATTATCCCGCTGAAAGAATACCTGTGTTATTCATTTTTGATTTTGCCTTTATGAGGGTAAAATAATGACAGAATGACAGACAATTCTGAGGGGAAGAAAAAAAAAAACAAAAACAGACAAGCAAAAAACTTGCCCAGGGTTACACAACTAAGTGATAAAGTTGAGATGTGAGCCCAAGCACTATGTCTCCAGAGTCTGTACTCTCACTAGTATACTGTATCACTACAAATAACTTAATTATTGAATCCATGAATCTTGCATGAGAGAAAGAACTTTCTGACTTTCAGTGATTACTTTCCAGTGCAATAGTACAACCATGTTACTTGAGCAACGTGGCCCTTGCTTTAGGCCCTGTGCTTCAGAAGGCTCCACATATCACAACACAAAAGTTAATTTATTAAATAACACATGGCTGAAAAAAAAAAACTATGTCAATAAAACACAAAACTGGCTGGGAAAATAAATAAATAAATAACACACGGGCACCTCTGGCACTTTAGAGTCTGGCACTCAGCATTGACACAGTATGTCCGTTTTTTTTTAATTTTTGAAGAGACAGGGTCTCACTATGTTTCCCAGTCTGGTCTGGAACTCCTCAGCTCAAGTGATTCTCCTGCTTCAGCCTCCCAAAGTGTTAGGATTACAGGCATAAGCCACCACACCCAGCGGACACAGTATGTTCTTAAGCACCCACTCTCATGCTTAACAGCATTGAGGCCACAGGGAAATGCTTCTTTACATCGCTTGTCCTACGTTCTGAAATGAAAAGGCAGCTGTATCTAAATGCTGTGAAGTCCCATGCGTTGTACCACTGCCAAATTTGGAGATGAACATCAGCAATTCGGAGGATTTGAATAACAGAAGCGACTAGGTAGGAGAATAGATTAATTTTTCAGATGCTTCCTCCAAGATAGCAAGAGAACAAGAGATTTTTGCATAATGCAGTTATTTTCTAGCACACAAAGCATCCATTTTCTTGCTTTTCTTCACATTTTAATTTGTGTTTCCAGAGTACTCATTAACTGGTGTTTTATCTGGAATAATTAAACATGGTGGCTGAGGAATGTTTTGTAATATAAAATAATTCATATTACTCTTCACTGTGTGTGTATGTAGGCGATACGTAATACACACCAAGTGTGATGTCAGTTCTTCACATTGGCACTGGATGGGCATTGAATGTAAAAACTGAAAATAGTTTTATTTTTGGTAAAATTTTTAGTATTTTTAGTAAAATTTAAATAGATGCAAATAAATTTTTAAAATATTTTCTTTCAATAATCTTGATTTAAAATTTTGATATTTAACAATTATAATTTGTTTTTCCCTTTTTAATGTTAAGAAAGATAATTTTGAACACTTTAGGAAAATCATTTTCAAACAAAATAATTGTAATTTTCCAACTTTTTACATTTATTTTACATTTTTTTTGATGGAAAATATATGTGAACACTTTGAATACAATTACTTTTTTTGAAAAAAATCTTTTGGAGCATTTAGAATAAGTACAAGTTAAGGCCAAGATAGAAGTAGAAAATATAAAAGTGAAATTCAGAAAATATATAAAAGTGAGATTCCGAAAAGAAAAGGTAAAAAAATGTATCAAGGTAGAAGGATAGGACATACTTTTTTTCTTAAAAGTTTGACAGCTTGACATGTGACTTAAATATTGAGACAAATGATGTGTAGGCCTCTATGTATCATCTGGTCCCACCCACCGCAATCTTGTGGGTGGGCTTTTCAGGGAGAGTTCATGCACAGTTGTCAAAGTAAGCTCTTTTGGGCCTAACTCGTATCTTAGTCTGTCTAAAATAATATAATTAAAACACTATAATTAAATCAGTAGCCTCACAAATGGAGAAAAGCCATAAACTAATAGCAAAAAAATCTGCACATTTCTGAAATATGAATAACTTGAAAAAGATTACATGATAGACTTAGGTGTTTTAAGTACTCTATGGCTTTCTTGGGGAAAAAAGTCTGTGTGGAAAATCTCTGTAGTATATTCTGAAATAAAGAAACATTGCTAAGACAAAGTGATCTTCAAGGAGGAAAAGCATGTTAAGAAATGTTTCTATTAATTTGGTCAATCAATAAATGCGTAATGATACTCATGTCATGTGCCCCAGCAGAAAACAACATTGAAGAGAGGATATCCAACACAAGCCAAAGATGTGGTCTTGCCAGCAGGAATTTTACAATCTAATTGATCTAACTGCAGAGATAAGAAACAATTAGAGGATATATACTAAAAGAATTGTGAGGTCCAACAAGTGTTATGGAGAATCAAAGTAGAGAAAGATTGGTGTGATCTTGAATCATCCAGCCGGGAGAGCTTCATAGAGGGCACTGGGATAAGTTTGATAATAATAATCCTTGGAATGGAGTTAGGAAGGGCCTTTTAGGTTCAAGGAAATCACATGACCTATTTTTAAAACAGACAAAATGCCATCTCTGTGCCTCCTTCCTCCTCCACAGCAGTGGTGTAAATGTTCCTAGTGTTATCTAGTCCTATTCTTTTTTTATCGATGATGGAACTGTGACTTGGTATGTGTGTGAATATCATTATATAGCACCCTTTTCCTCTTTCTGATTTTGTAATCAGCTGAAAGCTAGACGTCAGAGTCAGATAACTAGAAATTAAAATAGCTTTATTAGTGGTAAAAAACTAAATTGGAAGATAAGACTTTGACACATGCCCACATTTCACTCCAAAATTTGATAGACCAACTCATCTAGATATGAGTCCACTAGACACCCTCAGGCCTCCCTAGGCAGATACAGTCTTCCTTATCACTCAGCGGAAAACAGGCAGGACGAGGTCTCTGCAGGCGGATCCAACCAGGTGAAGGCTATGCACAGGGCTGGAGCTAGGGTGAGGTGAGTGAGGCACCCAGGGTGCAAAATTCAAGGAGACCCTTATTCTCAGGTTTGTGAATATGTCTGCTAGATACACCTGAGAGTGAATGTCTTCTGAAATTTTGTGCCCCAAGTACCTCACTGACTTCACGCTAGTCCTGTCCCTGGCCGACCATGTCCATTTCTTTTTCCTGAACTCACCGGTCAGGTAAATCACTCCTCCCCTAGGGAGATGAATATGAGGGCAAAGAAGGACCAGGCGGTGGTATTCTAGTGGATGTCTCTGCATGTGGAGAGATGAGAGGAAAGGGCCCACCTCCCAAAAGGAGTCATAGAAGTGAAGTTTCTCACCAAGACCATATAACCAGCAGAGAAAGGACTTCTGCTTTCCTGTTCAAAAAAAAAAAAAAAGATATAATGCAGTTTAGAGTGATTAAACTCACTAGAGCACTTTTTCTTTTTTTTTTTTGAGACAGAGTCTCACTCTGTTGCCCGGGCTAGAGTGCCATGGCATCAGCCTAGCTCACAACAACCTCAAACTCCTGGGCTCAAGCGATCCTTCTGCCTCAGCCTCCCGAGTAGCTGGGACTACAGGCATGCACCACCGTGCCCGGCTGATTTTTTTCTATACATTTTTAGTTGGCCAATTAATTTTTATCTATTTTTAGTAGAGATGGGGTCTCGCTCTTGCTCCCTAGAGCACTCTTAACCAGATCTTTATTATTATTATTATTATTATTTTGCCTTCATGACACTTTTAGGTGACTCAGGCAAACATATATATTCCTATAGAGATACTTGAGAAGGCCATGTGAAAATGAAGGCAGACAATGAAGTTATACTGCCAACATAGCCAAGGAACACCTAGAGCCACCAGAAGCTGGAAAAGGCAAGGAAGGATTCTGCCCTAGACCCTTTGAAGGGAATATGGCCCTGCTAACTCCTCGATTTTGGACTTCTGCCCTCTAGAACTGTGAGAGAATAAATTTCTTTTGTTTTAAGCCATCAAATTTGTGGTAATTTGTTACAGAAGTCCTAGGAAACCAATACACAGGGCAGATATATATTTTTAAAAGCTCTGTATTAGCCACCTATTATCCCAAAATTGAGTGGCTTAAAACAATAGTATCTCAGCCAGGTGCAGCAGCAAGCACCTGGAGTCCTTGCTACTTGGGAGCCTGAGGCAGGAGGATAGCTTGAGCTTAGGGGTTTGAGGCTGTAATGTGCTATGATCGTGCCTGTGACTAGCCACCGCACTCCAGCCTGGGCAATATAGAGAGACACCCCTCTCTAAAACAACCGAAACAAAACAAAACAACCCAATATCTTAACAGTTTCTGTAGGCCAGGAGTTTGGGAACAGCTTGGCTGGGTGGTTCTGGCTCAGGATCTCTCATGAGGTTGCAATCAAGATGTTGGTCAGGGCTTCTGAAGGCTTGACTGCGGTGTTGGAAGATCTGCTTCCAAGATGGCTCATTCACAAGGCTGGCAAGTTAGTGCAGGCTGTTGGCAGGAGGCCTGAGTTCTGTGCCGCGTGGACCTTTCCCTTGGACTGTGTGAGTGTTCTCATAACTTGGTGGCTGATTTCTGCCAAAGTGAGTGAGCCAAGAAAGAGCAAAGTGAAAGCTGCAATATGTTTTATGACCCTAACCTCAGAAGTCACACGCCCTCAATTCCTCAGTATTCTATTGGTTGCACAGGTCATTCCTGTTCATTGTGGGAAGGGGCTATACAAAGGCATGAATGCTAGGAAGTGAAAATCACTGAGGTTCAGCTTGGAGTCTGTCTAGCACAAGTCCCAAAATTTTCAGGGTATTTCTGGAGCTAGAATATTTTCTACACAGTCACCTAGACCATTTATATCTGGAGCCACAATGTTAAACCATATAAAATACTCCTGGAGTAATGAATGTGAGTTACTACAAGTTATTCAAATATTTAATTCTGTTTACTTTCATACTTAACATTCAATCACATAAAATGTGCTACTTTCATGGGTAAAAACTAATATCAGTGATTTCATATAGGTCATTAAATATGAAATGTCTGATTTTAAATCAAAAGTTTAGTATATCTCAAACAAGAAGCAGTACAATGAATCAAAGTGTGTGTCTACACTATTGACACAGTTTTGTCATCTTAACAGTAGCTTGTTTGTGCCAACAGAAAAGAAGCCTGGAGAGTGAGTGGTGATGAAATCATGAAAGGCTTTTTCCACAGCTTGTTGAGAACTGAATATTTTTTCTTGTAAGATATGGTCCTGGAGGCCAGGCGCCGTGGCTCACGCCTGTAATCCTAGCACTCTGGGAGGCCAAGGCGAGAGGATAGCTCAAGGTCAGGAGATCGAAACCAGCTTGAGCAAGAGTAAGACACCGTCTCTACTAAAAATAGAAAGAAATTAATTGGCCAACTAAAAATATATAGAAAAAATTAGCTGGGCATGGTGGCACATGCCTGTAGTCCCAGCTACTCGGGAGGATCGCTTGAGCCCAGGAGTTTGAGGTTGCAGTGAGCTAGGCTGACGCCATGGCACTCTAGCCAGGGCAAAAGAGTGAGACTCTGTCTCAAAAAAAAAAAAAAAAGAAAAGAAAAAACAATGGTCCTAGAAAGTGGTAGTCAGATGCTATATGGTCTGGTGAATACGGTGGATGACAGAGAGTTTCTAAGTCTAGTCTCTGTTGTTGTTTGAGCAGTGTTGTTTGTGTGACATGTGGTCAGGTGTTGTCTTGTAAGAGGACTGACCTGTCTCTGTTGGCCAATCTCAGCTATTTAATCACAAGCATCCTCATCATTTTGTCCAGTTGGTTGCAGCAGACATCTGCTGTAATCGGTTGACTAGGTTTCATGAAGCTGTAGTGGATAATATCAGCGCTGGACCACCAAACAGACACCATTAGCTTTTTTTTAATGAATATTTGGTTTTGGACTGTGTTTCAGCACTTTATCTTTATCTAGTCATTGTGCTGAACACTTGTGATTGTCAAAAAGAATCTATTTTTTATAACAGGTAACAATACGGTGTAGAAATGGTTTGCCTTTATGTCGTGACAGCAAAGAAAGGCAAGCTCCATGACGATTTTTCTTTTGATGTTTATTTAATTTATATAGTACTCATCTACCCAGGTTCTTTACTTTGTCAATTGGCTTTATTTTTTTAATTTTTTTTCTTTATTTTTTTTTCACCGCCACCACCACCATCAATTTGTTTTAAATGGTCTAATATTGTTGGAATAATAACATCAAACCTTGTTGTTAATTTACGCGTAGGTTAAAATGAATTCGCTTCCACTACAGATTTTAGTTTACCATTATCTACCTTGGTCTCAGTTTGTCCACATGGCTCATTTTTAAGATTAAAATTACCAGAACAGAACTTTTTAAACCATTGATGTACTGAGTGTTCATTAGCCACATCCTTTCCAAACACTTTATGGATATTTTGAGCTGTCTGTGTTGTATTGGTTTTACAACAGAACTCATATTTGAAAATTATATGAATTTTTGACTTATCTACGGTTGTACAAAAGTTGTTCTAAAAAAAATTTGAAAGATAATCACAAGTCAAAACGTGCATTTGAAAGAATGAGGATGTACCTTTACAATAAAAATAAAAAAAGAAGTGTCAAAGTGAAATGTCACAGATATTAACTGTCAAACTTAGTACTTAAGGAAATCAGACATTTCATACTTAATAACCAAATAGTACTTAAAAGGTGGGACTATGAGCTAAGATACCTTAGATAAACTTTTAAGAAGTTATAAATATAAAAATACTTTTCTTTCAAAACATTAAATAGGCCGGGCGCCGTAGCTCACACCTATAATCCTAGCACTCTGGGAAGCCGAGGCGGGCGGATTGCTCAAGGTCAGGAGTTTAAAACCAGCCTGAGCAAGAGCAAGACCCCGTCTCTACTTAAAATAGAAAGAAATTAATTGGCCAACTAAAAATATATAGAAAAAATTAGCCGGACATGGTGGCACATGCCTGTAGTCCCAGCTACTCGGGAGGCTGAGGCAGTAGGATTGCTTGAGCCCAGAAGTT
>CAUYRT010018686.1:0-58102 GCA_963574885.1 Lepilemur ruficaudatus | reverse complement strand
CCTGCTTGTAGGAGCTACCCTTACCCAGAGGAGGGCAAGTGGCAACACCCTATCCCACTTTACATGGGTTCCTGCATCCTGATGCATGCAATTTCCATTCCAGATGTAGGGCTTTGCTTACTTGCTGGGTTACCACCCCTATAAAGGAGGGTGCATTATTACTCCTGAGAAATGCACAGGGCTCTGTGGAGTGTGCTCCTGGGTCCTGTTGACAATGGGGTACCTGCTGACATCCTCGCTGTAGGGGGAGCTGCTGAGCTGTCTCTGCAGCTGCCTGCCCATGGCATCTATCACCAGCATGCCATTTTCCATATGCTCAGCCTCTTTCCCTGCATCATCCTGTCACCCTCTGAGGCCTGATCCTGCGCTGTGCTGGCGTATATGCACAGCAACTTGCTGAAATTCCTGTCCCAGGTCAGCAGCTCCTGCTAAGAGCCCATATCAGAGTGAGTTCTTTCAGAAGGATTCTGGGAACTCCTAGACATGCCTTCCATTCAGGTAGGATAAGCCTCTACCCAACCTGAAAAGGTATCTACTAAATACAAGTGTAGGCATCTGAGTGACACTGCCAACATCAAAATGGTGGGCCCTCACATGCTGGGGCTTTTCCATCTTTGGATTGTTTTGAGTACATAAACAGTTAGATGCAAATGGGGTCCTCTTAAGTGAGGTCCCACCAAATCCATTAAGGCATCACACCTCTAACGTGTGCATCCATGCAGTTGCCCCATTAGAGGCCGAACCAAGGCCTCGGGCAGGAGAACGGGTCCATGAGAATTCTGTCTCTATTTAGCTATTCCACCAATCCCAAGTGTTAGAGCCCCAGTCTTAATTTTAAAGGGGATCTAAATCAATCCTGGGTATCCCAGGTGAGAATGTCACTGCTGTGATCACCGCATAACCAGCCCTTCATTGTCCATAAGGCTGCTTCCGTGAGTGAAAAGATCCCAGCCTGGCTCTGGTATCAGCTGATCTCACAGATTCATGCTGCTAGAACAGACAGCCTCCAAAACCTCTAATCGGTCATGCTACAAAGGCTCTTTCCCTTCGGCTGGTAACAGGGTGGCAGGATTGAGAATAGACATGATACTTAGTAACAACTCACAGGTAGCTGCTACTGCCCAGAGGCAAGGGGGCCATTTTTTCACAATAGTGTTCAGTGGCTTTCACAAGTATGCCACTGGCGTGGGATGTCTCACAGCATCTGTATGAAGACTCTAAGGCTCATTCCCTGTTTTTCATAGTATTCAAAATTATTTTGCAAGTCAGGCAACCCCAAAGTGGGGGCAGTCTTAAGACTCTGCTTTAGATTTTTAAAGACATTTTGACAGTCTGTGGTTCAGATCAGGGGCCCCATATCTATCTCCTTAAGGACCCTGTATAAAGGCTTTGCCATCAGTCCAAAGTCTGGGTTCCAGATGCCATCCCTAGGAATCCCAGGTAAGTACCTGCTGTTTGCAAATCTGTCCAATTGCAGATTCTGCAAGTCCTGCTAAGCTCCCATTAAACAGGGCAGGAGAGCCCTTTTAAATCCATGAGGCCACTCCAGTCCCAAGATCCTGCCATTTAAAATGTGACCAAACCATTCATAGTCAAGAGGACAGTCACTGCTTACCTACAGCTTCATCACCGCTGGTCCCGCCCCCACCACTCGTGCACTGTGTGCAAATGCCAAGGAGGTGCCCCCAGAACGCCTCTGTCCATGTGGGTTGGCACCAATTGAATCCCCACTGTCAATTTCACCGAGGGCTCCTGTGGAGATATTTGGAGGCAGGGGCTCTGGGCCCCCTCCAGCATCATCTGAGTTCTGAACTTTAAAAAAAAATTTCGCTTTCCTGAGGGTTTTTCTTTTCTTTTCTTTTTTTTTTAAAGAGTTGCACAGGCCGGGCGCAGTGGCTCACGCCTGTAATCCTAGCACTCTGGGAGGCCGAGGCGGGTGGATCATTTGAGCTCAGGAGTTTGAGACCAGCCTGAGCAAGAGCAAGACTCTGTCTCTACCAAAAATAGAAATTAGGTGGACAACTAAAAATACATAGAAAAAATTACCTGGGCATGGTGGCACATGCCTGTAGTCCCAGCTACTCGGGAGGCTGAGGCAGGAGGATGACTTGAGCCCAGGAGTTGGAGGTTGCTGTGAGCTAGGCTGACGCCATGGCAGTCTAGCCTGGGCAACAGAGTGAGACTCTGTCTCAAAAAAAAAAAAAAAAAGAGTTCCACAAAGCACTATTTTTTTTTTATATATATGAATAACCTCATTTAAATTTATCACAATTGAAATAATTCCATTTTTAAAATGGAGAAAGTAAGATCTAAGCCTTATTTTACTTTCTGCTAACATTTATTTATTCGCTCCCATGGGACTTTTGAATCTGTACAAACACTACCTCAGCAAATAATTTTACAGAGTTACATTTGGGCTTCTTATTGCTCCACCTATGATGACTGTCTTGACTTTTTCTATGGTAACTACCAAAAAGAAGTCACAAAAGCCGTACTTTCCAGATCTGACAGTATAATCAGCCTTGAATGGATTTACTCAAGATCTGACACCAGGATCCTCCAACTCCTTTGCTTCTGCAGAATCGCTTAAGGTTTTCAGTTCTTTTTCCACATATCACTGCTTTAGAGTTGATTTTTTTTTAAATGAGGAATGATTTCTCAAACTCTGTTCTTATTTTCTAGGTTTTTTTTAAAACCCTTAATAGTAATGCCAATCAAGGTATACTGAAATAAGGTAAGAAATTAAAAAAAAAACAACTTTGGTTTGTACTTACATATTTAAGTAGAGGATCTTTACATCAAAATTAAAGGACAAAGCAATCACATTTTAAGAAACTTAGGGCATTATGAAGTGTTTGTAGATAGATTCCAAAAAGCAGTAACAGTGATTCAAAATCCAGAAGACCTGGATCATGAACAGTTGGCTATTTTGAATAAATTTTAAATTATTTTGTGCCACTATCTACCCATCTCTAAAATGGAGATATTTTCTGGTTTCCTCTCTTCTGTGATGTAAAAGCTATTATTATGTGCCTCCTTACTCTGCAATATACCACAAGGTCACCACTCTTCTTGTATGCTATTTTACTTTCTAAACCTGGAACTCTTTCAGCAAAGTCTTATTTCTGTGGTCCACCCCGCTACTGAGCTTCTATAAGCATTTTTATAGCATCCACTTCTATTTATATATTAGTGATCTTTCTAATTGTCCTATGTGTTAGTTACAGTTAAATTATGAGCTTCAGGATAGAAACCATATTTGTATATCTGGAATCGTGAACATAGGTAGGAACAAACTAATTCCTGGTTGGTAGGTAGAACTTTGGATCTCTTAAACATATGGCAAAATTATAAATGTGGGATAACACAGCAGCAATGAAAATTATTATTGAGGCAGAAGGTCTGAGTTTATTTGCTTTGGGTTTATTTTTATTATTACAAAAGATAATGTATTATTTGCTCTTTTGAATAAATATAAGTAATATTTTGAGGGTTACTTACCGACTTTGCTTAGAAAACAAGCAAAGCCTCCTGGGGGTTTCTTGTTACCTACTACAGCCCTTTGCAGTTTTGGGGCAGCGTTCTTTACAATGTCCTTTGTTTTTATGAAAAGCACACTGATCGCACATCGCCCTACTTGGGCTATGGGTGCCGTCTGGCCAAATCGAGTCTCTTGTTGGGTATCAGGGCAGGCCCTTCCCATTCCCGAGTCATAACCCAGCGGTCGTGGGACTAAAGAGTTATTTCTGGGCGTGCCCTCCCCCAGCTCTCACAGCATCTAGACTGAGGCGCCCAAGGCGCGGGCAAGGGCCCCGCCAGCATGAGTGTGAGCGCAGTCGAACCGCGGCTTCCTGTGGACCGCCCCAGCTGCAGCGGTGCCCGTGCCTCCCCGGCCGCGTGGGCACGTGCTTGGGGGCGGGGCTGGTCGGGAGGTGGGCATTCCTCCATGCACGGCGGTGTGCTCGCCAGTGCCCCCGCCTGGTGGGCACGCCCGCTCCGCGCTGCGGTTCCACGCAGGGCCTTGTCTCGCCTGCTCCCAGCCGCTGATCCAGAAATGGTGCGGACCAGGGAAATCCTACTGTTTGACGAACACCAAGTATCGTGACTATCCCACCCACCCCAGCAGAGGTCTCTCTTGGACCACTGACATTAATTATCCCAGGCCTTTATAATTGTACCTATGGGATCTTGTCCCATTTACCTCACCTTTGACAAAATAATTCCAGTTGTCGAGGTTTATTCAAAAGCCACTTCTCCTGACACTCCAGCACACACATATTTTAGGCATAGGTTCGTAGCTAAAGTTGTGGAGCTTCTCTGTTGAAATAAAACTCAAAAATAACACACCTAGACGATACAGGGAGTCCCCAAGACAAAATGCCAAGGCCTACAAACGGGAACCATCCAAAGTAGAACCAAATTCTCAAATGAGAACCAACGTCTTCTGATCCAAAGGGGACAAGCAAGAACTAAATTCTCTCAGATGAGAACCAGCATCTCCCAATCCCCCTGGTTCCTTGGGAACCGCAAATGAGTTCCAAATCCAAACCACTGCCCTAGTTCCACTCAACTTTGTGACTTCCACCCCAAATGGTGCCTCCAAACAAATCCAACAAGAAGGTCTGAAAACCTCCCCCAAATGGGTGGGATCAAGGGTCTGGGCACGCATACCAGGAAATTTACCAAAAATGGCCAAAGTTGTCATGACACTTTTTCCAAATCCATTTCCTTATCCACAACTTAGTTCAGGTTGGTCAGAGTTGTGCCCAAATTCAGGGACAAAGAGACAGGAGTTCCCCCGGAGCTAAAACAGGCTCCAGCAGCTACTGGGGCCATCCCTTGTTCTCTCACCTCTAAAAGATGTTGCTCCTACCAGCAAAGACCCACAGCCGGGTTGCTCCCCACTGCTTACGGCAGCAGTCGCAGGGTGTCATTCCACTAAGGTGCCAATGGGTCCACCCAAGGACACCTAATTCTGTTACCAAAAGTTTGGCACTTGTCCCTGAGCCCACATCAGAAGAATGAGGACAAGTGGTTTGAGGAGAAGGAGAGGGAGATTTATAAATTTGCTATCAAATGGGGAAAACTGCAGACTCCCATCTTAAAAATACCAATTTTCCTAACTATAAGCAGAAATGCAGAGCTTTTAGAGGGAGGGTTTTCAGCTTCAGGCTATTTGCTGTTTAACTATAGTTGATGATTCTACTCTGTCCCATGTCTGACAAAAACAATTCTGTGACCTCAACCCGGATAGTTCTGTTGAGCCATCTCCTGTGGTACAAAGAGCAAAGGACGCCCCCCTACCCTCCCAATCACTGGCCTGAGGCAGGGATGCAGGTTTCAATTTCTAAAAAGGGTGGGGGAGATTTTAAAAAGACAATACATTTTTACCCTTTTTTTCAGGCTGTTCCCTCTGTTACGTGATTTTTTGGGGTTGATCTTATCAGCTTGACTTCCCAGAAAAATATCACATGACATCTTCCAAGAAATCTAGTGAAAATAACTGTATTATCATCTATGTCATATGTGAAGACTGGTTTAAAAAATACAGTAATATTCTAGCTAAATTTTAGTCGTATGGTAGGAATAAATTAAGCTTTTAATAGGATAAATCTGTATATAAAAAACAAACAAAAGTATAAATCTAATGTATCCCAGTCAGAAGGATTTTAATTATACAGAAATCTAAGAAAGTATAACTGTCTTAGAAGTGATTATAGGAACACAGTTGCTAAGGTTGGCCAAATACTCTGTTCTATTTAGTCAGACTGTGCAAGCATGTCAATCAAAATAAACATCTGTATCTAAGCAATGTTGAAAATTCAAGAACACAGGACAATAAGGAGACCCACCATCACGATAGTTAAATCAAAGAGAGACATATACAAGAATACAGAGAAAAAGAAAGTTGGATAATTCAAAACAAAATTAAAAGAAAAATAATCTGCATGTTTTAAATTTCCACCTCAAACGAGCATCTCTGAAGCTGTAGGGGCACAGGATCAGTTTTGTCGGTCTTAACTAATATTGACACAAAACAGAAAAGAGTTTCTACACTTGGAAGATAAAGTTGAAGAAACAAAATAACAGAGATGGAAAATAGGACAGAAAAGATAAAACAAAAAAGAAAGCCAGTAGAGTTCATACAACTGAACAGTAGGAGTTCCAGAAAGAGAAATCAGGGAAAAAAGAAAAAAACCCAGAGGGGAGGCAATTATCAGTGAAGACATTACATTCCCCAGCACTGAAAAACCTAAGATTTTGATTGAAAGAGTTCACAGAGTGCCAAGCACACAGGATGGAAACATACCCTCACCAAGACACATCATCATGGACCACTGGAGGAAAAATAGGGTCCTAAGAGTTACAAGAGGAAAAGAAACTGGTCACATACAATATAAAGGGCAGCTAGAAGCCCACAGGAGAGAAGATCATAGAAGATCTTGAAAATTCTGAATGAAAATGACATCCAGTACATGCTGTTAAACTATCAATGATGAGAGAAGAGAATAAAGACATTTTCAGACATCTAAGATCTCAAAACTCTTACCTCTCACACACGTGTGTAAAGAATATATGCAAGGATGCATGCCACCAAAAAGAGGGCACAAATCAAAAAAGGGAATGCCCAGGACACAGAAAACAGGAAATCTGACATACATGGCAAAGGGAATCACCAGGGCGGTGATATGCACCAGCTAGAGAGGGCACCTAGCCCAGACTGGACCAGGGCCCAGGGCTCCACAGCTGTACCGACTTCCTCTCGCAGTGAACGGACAGGCGTAGTAAAAGCTGATGGAACCATCGCATTTACTGATGGGAGCCACAGGGGCCTTGTGTGTGGCTGAGACCATAAAGATGTTATGCTCCAAATACAAATAAATAGCTTAAACAGAAGCTTCATGACTCTCCTTTAAGTATTATCTTAGCAAGAGCATTGTTTCCTAACAGTGAAATGCAGAAATAACCAATCTACCTGAATTGTAGGAATTTTTTATAGTCTTACATACTTCTATATGCAGACATACAGGAAGCTGCATAATAGCAGCAGCCTTTACGGAAGGTGGGTTGTGGTTCCCTGGGGAAAAGATAAGGAGACTGACTTTTCACCACTCCCGTTTTTTTTTTTGACTTGTGTACTGCAAGTAGTAATTGTCCAAAAATGAATTAAAATATATTCCCCAAGGCCAGGTGTGGTGGCTCAAGCCTGTAATCCTCGCTTTCTGGGAGGCCGAGGCGGGAGGATCACTTGAGCTCAGGAGTTCAAGACCAGCCTGAGCAAAAGCGAGACCCCCGTCTCTACTAAAAATAGAATGAAATCAGCTGGACAACTAAAAACATATAGAAAAAAGAATTAGCCAGGCATGGTGGCGCATGCCTGTAGTCCCAGCTACTCGGGAGGCTGAGGCAGAAGGATCGCTTGAGCCCAGGAGTTTGAGGTTGCTGTGAGCAAGGCTGACGCCACGGCATTAGATCTAGCCCGGACAACAGAGTAAGACTCTGTCTCAATATATATATACCCATTTTAAAAAAGAATGGAATTAAAAAGATCTGAGCATCATACATAGTGAAGGTAAGTTTTTTGAAACCTAAATATGTAAAACTATCTAATACACATATATTAATATTCACTATAAATGTATTTAAGGGGTTATCATGGAAAATGTTTCTTATTGTAAGATGCAATGAAGTTTGAAAGCAGTAAACCAAGTACATCTGTCACTGTAAACAACTGCTTTCCTGCAATACTCACCGAGCATCCACTGGGTCCTGGGCACACCCGGATCTAAGATGCATGTGCACTAGTGGGTGGACGTGTGCACAGAATTGGAACACACCCCTGTGGTTTCAGTGCTCCAGGTGCAGTGTCCCTTGCTCTGTAACTGCAGCATCAGGGAGAGACACCGGCTTCATACGGGCACGCCACTATGGGGAAACTTTGAAAAAAATAAAGATGACAAAACATCACTGTTACAATATTTTTTAATTTTAAGGAATATTACTCTAAGACAAAATAACATTATTAATAATATCATAGGTTTATTCCAATATCTTAAAATATCTTCTGTAACATTCCACTCGGATGGTAGAAAACCACAAAATTCTTCCCTAAGGAAGGGTGCAAATGGAATGTAATATTGCTTTACTATACTATATAGAATACAAACTATGAAGACAAAGAAATTCAATGATTTTTCCTAGATTTTTCCTGGATTTTTTCCTAGATCATTTTTGCTGAAGAACTGCTTATTTCACATCCTGGGAGCTACCTTGTTGAGATTTGCCACCATCATGTACGAGCAGTGAACCTTCACCAGTTAGCACAATGAATTTGACACTGCCTAGACCCCTCCTGTGGGATATCTAAAAGGACATTTGTCAGCATCACATGCCAATCAATCTATTAGAGGAATCATACACATAATTACTTTTGGCAAAATCCTCCAACTTAATTTTTAAATAGCTAAAATATAATCAAGGTATCCATATGGGCACGTACCTATGAACATACCTGTCCACAAATGTTCAGTTTTATACCAACAGCACCCTGGGACAGTCAAGGGCACAATCACATTTTTAAAAACCAAGAGTAAGCAGTAAACACAAAAGGGCACTTGCACAAGGCAGAGAATCCTGTTTCTTGGTAACAGACAGGAAACAACTGGCCAGAGAAATAGGTTCGTAGACGGTACAGTCAAGAATTTGATTCCAAGGCCAGGCCCGGTGGCTCACGCCTATAATCCTAGCACTCTGGGAGGCCGAGGCGGGCAGATCACTCAAGGTCAGGAGTTTGAAACCAGCCTGAGCAAGAGCGAGACCTCGTCTCTACTATAAATAGAAAGAAATTAATTGGACAACTAAAAATATACAGAAAAATTAGCTGGGCATGGTGGCACATGCCTGTAGTCCCAGCTACTCGAGAGGCTGAGGCAGAAGGATTGCTTGAGCCCAGGAGTTTGAGGTTGCTGTGAGCCAGGCTGACACCACAGCACTCTAGCCCAGGCAACAAAGTGAGACTCTGTCTCAAAAAAAAAAAAAAAGAATCTGATTGCAAGTATCAATCTTAAAGACACAGCTACACATATCCCCACACAGAGTCTAACGTTTTACATTAGTAGTTTTTTATACAAGTTTCTTAAAATAACCTGCAAAAAACACAAAATCATATTTCCTTTATTAGCCACCTTAATAACAACTTTTATCCCTTAATGACTTTACTTCAAGTTTGGTTAATGTAATCATGAAACTATATAGCCACCATACAATTTCTAGGGAAAATTTTCTGGTTGCAAGACAATGCCTTGCTATGGAGCCTTTATTAAACTCTGAGTGAACCCTGAATTAAATATAGAAATTTGTGAACAATGATATATTTCTCAAAATGTGAAAAGCAGGAAATTTAAGCTAGAAACTCCAAGAAGAATCACTCAAGTACCAAAATGGCACCCTGGAAATAGCTCATAGCAAAATCTAATTTTCTATTAGGTTCATCAGATGGATGAAACTACTCAGTCAGTAGAGAACAGATGGGGGCTGCGCAGGTAGGCTGCACCAAGACACTTGTTCTCTTACAGATGCACAGGAGGAAAATGACTTTTGGTGCAAGGTGGCTTGTACTTATCCCCAGCTAGTCAATTTCATAACTGTAGTATAATGAGCTGTAAGGTCATCAAGGGGTTGTTTTCTCCACTATCTTGGACCCTGACCAGTTAGAACTGGTTTTATTACCACATCTGTTGAGTTGTTTAGACAAGGGACTAAGCCACACCTACCAGTTCCCTATCTCACCAGGACCCTTGTTCTTGGGTTCTGTAGTTGCTGGGAAGGCTCACAGAACTTTCTTTATTCTTTCTTCCCTTTCTTCCTTCCTTCCTTCCCTTCCTTTCCTTTCTCCCTTCCTCTCTCTCTCTTTCTCTTTCTGAGACACAGTCTCATTCTGTTGCCCAGGAGAATGCCATGGCATCAGCCTAGCTCACAGCAACCTCCTGGGCTCAAGTAATTCATTTGCCTCAGCCTTCCGAGTAGCTGGGACTACAGACACGCACCATGACAGCCAGCTAATTCTTCTATTTTTTGTAAAGACGGCGTCTTGCTCTTGCTCAGGCTGGTTTCGAACTCCTAAGCTCAAGCAATCCTCCCTCCTTGGCCTCCCAGAGTGCTAGGATTACAGGAGTGAGCCACCTCACCCAGACTCGCTCACAGAACTTGGGGAAACATTTTACTTATGTTTGCTCCATAGAGGAGCCCAGAGCTTCCATGCCCTTTCTGGATCTGCCACCCTCTCAGCACCTCCACCTATTCAGCAACCAGAAATCTCATCAAATCTTGCTGTTCAAGAGTTTTTACAGAACTTAATCTCTGGCCTCCTCCCCTTACTCCTGTCCCAGAGGAAAGTGGGTGGGGCCAGGAGTTCCATCCCTTCAATCACTTGGTCTGATGGTCAACCCACCCTGAGGCTACGTAAGGGCACCATCCCAAGTCACCTCATTAGCATGAACTTGGGGTGGGGGGTCCTAATATGGCTCATTAGCAATAACGAAATACATTCCCATCATTCAGAAAATTCCAAGGGTTTTATGAACTCTGGGACAGGAACTGGGAACAAAGAAGAAATAAATTTCATATTTTACCACAAGCAGTCATTCAGTATTGTAAAATACCAAATCCTTCCACAAATTAATAGTATGAGGGGGTGACCTATCATGAATAAAAAGTCCTAAGAGACAGAGTCATCCTACGGCAATGAATGATCAGTGCAATTTGGATCCTGATTGTAATAAAAAATTTATGAGTGAGGAGTTTTTAAAGAGTCAGTGAAGTTTGAATACTGATTGAATATTAAATTATCAGTCATTAATATTCTTGTGTTATAAAAATATTCTGGGTTTTTAAAAAATAAGTGCTTCATTGTGTAGAAACCTTCTGAACTATTCATAAATGAAAATGTCTTGGCCGAGCCCAGTGGCTCACGCCTGTAATCCTAGCACTCTGGGAGACTGAGGTGGGTGGATTACTCAAGGTCAGGAGTTCAAAACCAGCTTGAGCAAGAGCAAGACCCCGTCTCTACCAAAAATAGAAAGAAATTAATTGGCCAATTAAAAATATATAGAAAAAATTAGCCGGGCATGGTGGCACATGCCTGTAGTCCCAGCCACTCGGGAGGCTGAGGCAGGAGGATTGCTTGAGTCCAGGAGTGTGAGGTTGCTGTGAGCTAGGCTGATGCCACGGCACTCTAGCCTGAGCAACAGAGTGAGTACTCTGTCTCAAAAAAAAAAAAAAAAGTCTGGATTTTGCTTAACCACCCTCCTTACCATAAAAAGTCAATTGAACACTGTTGGCCACATTTGATAGTTTTTAGAACAGAATAATGTGTACTGGGGTTCATTATACTATTCTCTATACATTTTTTGAAAAATTTCAGGTAGAAAATACAGCAAAAGATTAACTACAAAGTGATGGGTATAATAATTTCATTAGACTATTCACTGTACTTTTAAGTGAGTATTTTGATTAAAAAGTGAAAATAAAAACAGAAAAATACAGGGGTGACAATAAGAGAGAAATCTGAAGGAACAAAGAAGTTATCATGTGGTGATCATGACGCAAAACGGCATGCTCCCACTAGTCAACGGCAGGAATCATAAACTTTGAGATATGACACATATTATCTTAGAGAAAGCCAACAAATACTGTGGTATAAAACAAGTAGTTGGGGAAGAAAAGCAGTGAAATTTCTTATCTTCTATTAGGGTAGTCAAAAGGCAATTTTAAAAATTTGTTTTTGCTATGGTTTCTTTCTGTATACTTACGTAAAAAGTTAACATCCTTTCACGTCCCATCTATGCTATCATTACCCACTCCAAAGTCACTAAGATATTCTCCTAGATTTATTCTTAGAAGTTTAAATAATGTTTTTGATGGAAGTGTAAATATTTGTTTGATGTTTGTTTGCTGTTAGCTTACAAAAATACAAGTGCTTCTCAAAAACACTGACCTTACCTTGTGAAGATGCTACATTCACTTATTAGTTGTAGTTATTTAACTGTAGATTCCTCCACATACATGTTCACATCTTCTGTGAGTGAAGAAAATTTGACTTTTTTCTTTTTCAACATTTATGTCTTTTATTCCTTTTCCTGCCCTAACAGATGAGCTAGATATTCTAGGATAACGCTGAGTAAGAGCGATGAGGACCAACATGAAGCCTGTTCTTGATCTCAGTGTGAAAGCATTCGCTGTTAAATGTAACGACTGCAGCAGGGTTCTCACACGTAACCTTTGTTATACCGAGGGAAATTCTATTCCTCATTTGCTGAGAATTTTCTTTTTATCACCGATGGGTGTAAAGTATTACAAAATATTTTTTCTGCATTAATGATCAGGTGGATTTTTCTCCTTTACTCTATTAAAGTGGTGAATTAAATTGACTTATGGAAATAAAACCAATCTTGCTTTTTTGGGTACAAACTCTGCTCCATTAGAATATATCATCTGGGCCAGGCGAGGTGGCTCACGCCTGTAATCTTAGCATTCTGGGAGGCCAAGGCAGGTAGATCGTTTGAGCTCAGGAGTTGGAGACCAACCTGAGCAAGAACGAGACCCCATCTCCACTAAAAAAAAAAAATAGCAAGAAATTAACTGGACAACTAAAAATATATAGAAAAAGATTAGCCAGGCATGGCGGTGCATACCTGTAGTCCCAGCTACTCGGGAAGCTAAGGATTGCTTGAGCCCATTAATCCTCAAGGATTGCTTGAGGTTGCTATGAGCTAGGCTGATGCCACGGCACTCACTCTAGCCCAGGCAACAAAGTGAAACTCTGTCTCAAAAAAAAAAAAAAAAAAAAAGAATATATCATCTGTTTCACATATTGCTAGATACTATTTGTTAATATTTTGGTAAGAACTTTTATTTGCCTCTGGAATGACGTTTCACATGCAAGGGCATAATGAAACTTTCTGTTTATTTATTTATGTATTTTTCCCCTCATACCACATCAACAGGACATAATGAAACTTTCTAGAAATGTTCTGTATCTTAAATGAGGTGATAAGATACATGGGTGTATACACTGCCAAAATTCATTATAGAGTTAATGTGCTTCTTATGGTATGCAAATTATACTTCAATCACATCAATTAAAAATCCTGTTCAGCAATCAAGTATTTATGGGTGAAATAACAAGATCCCTGGGATTTGTTTTAAAATACTCTGGCACATGAAAAGGGATGAAATAAATCAAATAAGACTACTCACGGTTTTAAAATTACTGAAACCAGATGAGGGGAACACGAGGATTCATTATACTATTCTTTCAATTTTGCTGTACATTTGAGATTTTTCAAACTACTATCTTAACAGAAAAAAAAACTAATCAAGTTACTAATGCTATGGCTAAAATAATCTTACAGAAGCTATCTTCATGGGAAAACAGTCAAAGGTCTCCAGCAACCAAGCAAACCCCCAATCATGAAAAATCCACATTCAATGTTAGATCGGGACTCGCAGTACCACCAAACAGAGAGACCGAGTCACTGAGGCTGTAATCAACAAGAGGAGTTTATTGCCAACTAGCTCGAGCTAGGGTCCATACCCCAGAGCACCAACGCAGTGGCCTCTTCTCTGGGCAGAGGGAAGCCCAGAGCAGCACGGGAAGGGAGGCTTTACCGGGTCAGTTCAGGTGGCAACAGGCTGTCCACGCGTTGATCATGCATCTACTTAGCACAGCGATTGGTCTGCCCTCTCTGATCACGCACTCAAGACTAGTTGTGATTGGCTAGTTACATTGCATACTATTCTATCTCTGATTGGTCCTAGAGCTTCCTTCTTCCGCATACCCCCTGACTGCCCTGATTGGTTCCGTAGCTACCTCCCCTTGCACTTTACTTCAGCATTTTATTTCATCCCATGTTACCCCGCGGTTTCTGCAAGCAAGCAGTTATCACAGAAGCACAAGTGGGCGGTTAGCAAGCAAGCAAGCTTTACAAGAATGCGGAAGTCTATTTCGCAACTAAGGGAGAGATAGCCCTGTAAGCAGTTTTGGTCTTGTGAACCAAAATAAAATTTTAAGGCTCACACCCGCATCAGCTGACTGAATGAACCCCCTCGTGGCCAAAGGAATATCCTAAAACTAAATTGTCTGCCAGGAGGAGGGAGGTCAGACATGTCTCATCATGCCCCCCTCCCTTCTTGGAGTCCTTTGTGACCCATTGACAGGCCTAAGGGTATGCAAGACAAACCTGCAGGTCCTCAATTTGCACAACAAATCTATGTCCCGTGGCTTATCTCTGATATTCCTTATGTTAAAACATTCCAAGCCTCTAGACAAAGCTTCATGTCTTTAACCAATTACAAGCCAAAGAATCTTTAAACCCACCTATAACCTGTAAGCCCCTCCCCCCCTCAAGATGGCCCACCTTTTCGGGCCAAGCCAATGTATGCCTTCCACGTATTGATTTATGACTTTACCTGTAACCCCTGTCTCCCTGAAATGTATAAAACCAAACTGTAACCTAACCACCTCGAGTCCACTTGCTCAAGGTTTCTTGGGAGTGGCTCCGGGTCATGGTCCTCAAATGTGGCTCAGAATAAACTTCTTTTAAATATTTCAGAGTTTGGATTTTTTTCCGTCCACACTTTCAAGTTTGTTTTGCCTTTCAGATTGCTGCACAAGCTCCTGAACAATTTAGAGGGTTATAGGGTGGCACCTGCCCCCACACCAACACACAGGAGAAGTCCTGCTGAACCTTTGATTTTATTTTTCTTTGAGGAGACGAAGACATCACAAATTCCCCAGAGGAGGAGAAGGTGACAGCTATATATTCTACCCTTCCCCTCCAAAATGACAGTGTTTTAAACGTGGCTTTCTCTGTCAGCTGAGTGAGAACTCCAGTTCTTCCTACTGAGAGATGAGACTACTCCAAAGCGTCACCAGCAAGCATTCCAGACGCCTGTGCCGGCATCGGGAGCGACCAGCCTCTGCCTCAGCCCTGGGGCAATCTGTTCACTTCGCAAGCAAAACCAGGTGGGCTATCCTTTTAAAATCATCAGCGTGGGTTTTCTTTCATTACTTAATTTTCACTGACAAGGAAAAACATGTGCATGTCACAGCATACAGCGTGATGTTTTGATACATGTGTACATCATGGAATGGCTTCAGCATGACAACAGATTCGGGCAAGTTCCAGCTCCCCATCGCGCCACCAAGTTCTGGCGTTCCTCTCTTCCCCTTCGTCTCACAGTGACCTTCCCCCAGAGGGGTAAGCATTTCTCCTAGTGTGTTGCTTGGGGAAAGTATCTCCCTTTTCTAAAACGGCCTCCTATGAAACTGCAGGCAAGGAGCTTCTAGCACTGCTTTTACTGCCAGGGAAGTTAGAACTGCAAGAGAGCCCAGGCCTTCCTGGTGTGCGCGCACATCTTTCAACAGGACGAGTTTTCCAGGGATGGACTGCAAGCCACAGCTGTACACACTAAAGGGCATCGACGCTACCCCTGTTGTCCCATTAACCATATTTAATGCATAAGTCTAATAATGTTATCTTTGCTCCCAGTTCCAAGAATGTATAATTTAACCAGAGCACTTTTCTCCAAAGTGTAAACCAGGCTCATACACTATCTCTCTCAACTTCTTTTGTGCTTCCAAATTAGAAAACCAAAATGTCACTTTTCTCAGCTATAAAATCCTCTCAAGGTCAATGTAAAAGAATAAAGCAATTAACTTCCTGGGTAAACTGGAGTAGGGTGGTGAGAACACCGTACCTGAAAAAACGTTTAAAAAAATAAAACCCTTTCTATAAACGACACCCCTTGTTTAAGACCAAAATGATGAATGCAGTTCCCGAGGCTCCTGTCACGTGAACAACCAGGTAGAGGAGTTTCCCCTCCCCCCACTGCCAACCGGCTGCAGGAATGTGCCGTTTGCATGCTGCTGGGCACACTGATGGGCTGTTTGATAAGGCAGATCTATGGCTAGCTTCTTTGCTTTTCTTTATTTTCCTCCCTTCTTGATACCTTCTTTCAAGTTTTCTAATAAAACAAGTTCCATTTCTGAATATCCAGTGGGGCCATTATGGTCTAACAAATGATGTGAACTCTATACCCTGACTGCATACACTGCATTCTGTTATTGAGTCTAATAATTAGGAAGAAACAGACCTATATGGAAACAAAAAGAGAGAGGCAAGGTTCCAATGAGCTACTCAAATCTTCTTTTTTCCTAGGTTTGATTAAACATGGGGTTTAAAATTTGCTGTATCCTGCTTCTGCATAAATAAAAATGCAAACACATTTTTATTTGTACATTCCTTTACAGCAGTGAGCCTTGCGATTTGGAGGGATGAGGGGAGCGGCTTATCATAGTTGACTGAATTTCAAAACCGCAGCCTAACGCACACATGCAGGGCCCGGCCTAGAGCCCTGGAATTCCCATAACCCAGGCGGCTCAACAGTCTGACCCGAGACCAGATTTCCTTAAACCTGTCCAAAGGCACTTAGTTGTTCTCTAAGGATCTTGACCTCAGAATACAAAATAGCACGTGTAGCGTGGCTGTCTTTGTAGGCCAGGTATGCCGAACACTGGCGGGGTGCACCCCAAAGCACTTCTAGATCAAGGCATCAGCTGGGCCCACTGCCTCAGCTCAACAGCTATGGCTTCAGGAGTCAGGGTGGGGCACTCGTAACAGAAGGTCTGTGAAGTTTTTGTCCTCTAGATGGCCGAAGATGTGTCCACACAGCTCTGACCCACGGATGCTCATTAGACTTTGGGGAAAGACAAGCTTGTAGCTCAGAATCTCCTTTCCATGAAGTCCCCTGAAGATCTGGCCATGGGTTCTAAAGAGAAGTGGATACACACAGACAACGGGTGCAGGCAGCAGCCCTCCAGGGCACCTTGCATTGGGGGTTCTCAGACCCTCTTCCTCTGTGCTAACCCCGACTTCCCCATCAAACCCCCACTGTCATTACTTCCCAAACACAACTCCCACCAACTTTCTAGATCTTCTCCTCTCCCACAAACAAGACAGTCACCTCTCCTTCCAACCTCACTGGCAAATTCCACATTTCCTAAATCCACTCTGAGTACTATGGAAAGACCTCAAAAAGCAGCAGGCTCTTCAAAACTTCCAGCTTTTTTTTTTTTTTTTTTTTTGAGACAGAGTCTCACTCTGTTGCACGGGCTACAGTGCTGTGGCGTCAGCCTAGCTCACAGCAACCTCAAACTCCTGGGCTCAAGCGATCCTCCTGCCTCAGCCTCCCGAGTAGCTGGGACTACAGGCATGCACCACCATGCCTGGCTAATTTTTTTCTATATATTTTTAGCTGGCCAATTAATTTCTATTTTTAGTAGAGACGGGGTCTCACTCTTGCTCAGGCTGGTTTCGAACTCCTGACCTTGAGCGATCAGCCCGCTTCGGCCTCCCAGAGTGCTAGGATTACAGGTGTGAGGCACCACACCCAGCCTAACAGAAACTTTTCAAAAGAAGATAGACTAATGGCCAACAAACATATGAAAAGATGCTCAGTGTCTCTAATCATCAGGAAAATGCAAATGAAAACCACAGTGAGATATCACCTAACTCCAGTGAGAATGGCTTTTATCAAAAAAGTCCCAAAACAACAAATGCTGGCATGGATGCAGAGAAATAGGAACACTTATACACTGTTGGTGGGACTGCAAACTAGCACAACCTCTATGGAAAGTAGTATGGAGATACCTCAAAGAACTAAAAGTAGACCTACCATTTGATCCATAAATCCCATCACTGGATATTTACCTGAATGAAAAAAGGACATTTTATAAAAAGGACACCTGCACCTGAATGTTTATAATAGCACAATTCACAATTGCAAAAATGTGGAAACCCAAGTGCCCATCAATACATGAGTGGATTAATATTAAAAAAAAGATGGTATATGTATACCATGGAGTACTACTCAGTCATTAAAAAAAATGGTGAACTAATACTTCTTGTATTAACCTGGTTGGAACTGAAGACCATTCTTCTAAGTGAAGTATAACAAGAATGGATAAACAAACACCACATGTGCTCATCATTAAATTGGAACTAATAGAACAACACCTATGCACATATGGAAATAAAACTCATTGGAAATCAAGCAAGGGGGAGGGTGGCAGAGGGGATGAGTAAATTCACATGTGACGGTACAATTCACACTATCTGGGGGATGGGTACACTTATAACTTTGACTCAAACTGTACATAAGCAGTTTATATAACCAAAATGTTTGTACCCCTATAATACTCTGAAATAAAATAAAGTAAAAATATATTAAATTTTAAAACACTTACTGTGTGCCAAAAATCCTTCAAAGTGATTTACAAAAATAAGCTAATTTTGCTCTCTAAGTGCTATATAAGTGTTGGTTCTTGCTGTTGTTAGACAATGAACAGGTTGACATCCCTCAGAGACCCAGGATCTATAGCAAAATGAGACTTCTGGATCCTTCTTAAACCAACATGGACGTAAAAGGCCTACCCTAGGCTCACACAGTTCTAAGGCTAGAAAACTGTATTTCATAGAAGAATAAACCTGAGATGATTATTAATTTGATAAGTATTTAGTGAATTCTTTAAAGACAAAAGAAGATACTACAATAATGTTAAATATCACTTATTGTCTTAAATTTATCTTCTTGCAGAAAGACACAGATTCTTAACCAAAAGGAATGTTTTAGCATACATCCTCAGCTGGCTTCCCTGGGGCCAACACAGAGACTGACTCATTTGTAATTTACATATCTGGCTCCTGCCCAGAGGAGATGAGGCTTTATTGGCTGGACAAGGTGGCTCACGCCTGGACTGCTTGAAGCTAGGAGTTCAAGACCAGCCTGAATAAGCCCCCGTCTCTACAAAAAGAAAGAAAGGAAAATTAGCCAGGTGTGGTGGTGGGCACCTGTAGTCACAGCTACTGAGGAGGCTGAGGCAGGAGGATGCTAGAGCCCAGGAGTTTGAGCTATGATGATGCCTGCACTCTAGCCCTGGGCAACAGAGGGAGACCCTTTCTCCAAAAAAGAAAAAAAAAAAAAAAGAAAGAGGCATTACTTCTAAGGATCCTGTAGTCATTATAATAAGATAATCAGAGATCATTATGAACAATTTGGGGCCAGTAAATGTGGCAACGTTAATGAAATGGATAAATTCCTTGAAAAATATAACTTACCAAAAGTTATAGAAAATATGAATAGCCCTCTATCTGTTGAGGAAATTGCATTAATTATCAAAAGCCTACCTACCAAGAAAACTCCTGGCATACATACATGGTTTCCATATTGAATTCTATCAAACATTCAAAAAAGAAATAACTCTAATCTCACACAAACGCTTTTAGAAAATAAAAGAGCAGAGGAGGGGCAGAGATTTCCCAGCTTGTTTTACGAGGTAATGTAACCTGATACCAAAAATCTGACAAAGACATCTAAAAAAATTATAGACCAACATTCTTCCCGAACACAGCCTAAAATCCTTAACAAAATATTGTCAGACCAAATCCAACAACAGATTGAAAGGATTGTGCATCTTGACCAAGTAGGGTTTATCCCAGTAATGCCAGTTTGTTTTTGACATTCATAAATCAGTCAGTGAAATCATCATATTAGACTAAAGGAGAAAATGCAGAAAAAGTATTGGAGAGCATTTGAAACTCTTTTATGATAAAAAGAAAAGAAAAACTCTTAGCAAACTAACAATAGAAGGGAACTCCTTCAATCTGATAAAAGGCATCTGTGAAAAACCTACACCAGACATTCTACTTAATGGTGGAATATTGAACAATTTATCCCTAAAATCAGCAACAAGGACGACACTTGCTCTTGCTACTTCTATCCAATATTGTACTGAAAGTCCTAGCCACTATACTAAGGTAAGAAAAAAAGTAAATTAAGATCATAAAGATTGGAAAGGAAGAAGTAAAACTGCATTTATTTGCAGGTGACATGATTATATAGAAGATCCTAAGAAATTTACATAAAACTGCTAGAACTATTAAGTGAATTTAGCAAGATCTCAGAAATCAAGATTAATGTGCAAAAATTGTATTTTTGTATACTAGCAGCAAACTATTAGAAAATCAAATCAGAAATTACATTCTATTTGCAATAACAAAAAATAAAATATTTGGTAGTAAGATTAACAAAAGATGTGCAAGACCTCTTCACTGAAAACTACAGAACACACTGAGAGAAATTAAAGAAGACCTAAAAAGAATGGAGATAACATGTTCATGGATTAGAAGACTCAATATTAAAATGTCAGTTTTCCTGGTCAAAATCCCAGCAGGCTTTTTTGTAGAAATTGAAAATGATTCTAAAATATGGAAATGCATATGACCTAGCATTGCCAAAGCAATTAAAGCAGAGCCTGTATGGCCTGATTTCAAGCTCTCTGCAGTGTCAGTGTGGTATTGGTGGAGAACAGACATGCAGGTGAATGGCACAGAAGTCCACAAACAGACCCGTACACTTACAGTCAACTGATTTTCAACAAAGATGCCGACATAATTAATTAAATGCGAAAAGAAAGGTATTTTTAACAAATGGTGCCAGAAAAACTGGACACACACAGTGAAAAAATTGAACCTTGGCCTTTACGTCGCACCGTACACACAGGTAACTCAAAATGTGAAAGCTAAAGCTGTGACACTTCTGGAAGAAAACAGAAAATCTTAGTGACCTTGTGGTCAACGCAGAGATTTCTTAGGACACAAAAAGCAAGACCCATAAAAGGAAAAATGAATGCATTCAGTTTTATCAAAACCTTTATTAAAATGGAAAACATTTGCTCTTCTAAAGATACCCATAAGAAAATGAAAAGCAAGGCACAGAATGGGGGAAGATATTTGCAATACATATATCGGGTGAAGAACATTTAAAGAACGTTTAAAGAACTCAATAATGGGAAGATCACCCAATTAAACAAAATGGGCAAAAGATGTGAACATACTCTTCACAAAAGATCTATAAATGGCTAATGAACACATGAAAAGATGCTGACCATCGTTAGTCTTCAGGGAAATGCAAATTGTAAGGACAGTGAGATACTGTTGCACACCTGTCCATACATCACGGGGTGTTTTTGAGGACACAGCAATGGAGACCTTCTCCCTGCTGGTGGGAAGGCGAATCGGTAGAGCCACCAGGGAAGACGGTTTGGCAGTTTCTTAGAAAGTTACACATCAACCTCCCTGGGGTCCAGCCATCCCACTTCTGGGTATTACCCGGGAGAAATGCAAACAACATTCATATAAAGACGTGTACGAGGATGTCTGTAGGACTTGAAGACTCACAATCATGGGAAGCTAGAAACATCCCAGGTATCTACCAGCAGGTGAATGGGTAAGGGAGATGATGTGGCCACACAGTGGAGGACCATTTGGCCACAGAGCGCAGCACGGATAACACAGATGCATCTGGAGGCCGTTACGCTGAGCAGAAGGAGCCAGACACAGAGTGTGCGTATTGTATGATCCATTTATGTGAAATTACAGAGCACACAGGCTGATTTGCAGGGACAAGATCAGCTCAGTGGCTGCCTGGGGCCAGGGATCGAGGGAGGAGGGACCTCAGAGGGGTGCATGTGATGGTGACGCCCTGTCTTGGTTCTGGTGGCTGCTTCACGGGCGTGTAGTACAGTTTGTCAGAACTCAACTTTAAATGGATGTGGTTTATTTTATGTAAATTATACCTCAATAAAGTTGACTAGATAGCAGGCGAAAGTGTTGATTGAAATCTTGGGCTTTGATTTCTGAATTGAAATGGTGTTTTGTGACTTAATGTGACTCTGAGGATGCCTCTTAGGGTCCGTGATGTCCAGGGTTTTCTGCTGGGTGGGGGAAGATGCTCTCTGCGAGGAAGTGTTAAAGGGACGAAAAGGCAAGACTTGATCCCATCCTTGTAGGTGAGGAGCATGCTGCCCCTGTGGCACCAATGTCGCTGTCTACAAGGACTTCCCATCACAAAGAAGAGGAGGGAGTCTGGGGAGATTGTGCACTTTTAACGGGTGGCTGGCTGAAACTGTCTTTAGAGAAGGCAGATACGCCCGGGTCAGGAGGGGCATGCAGGAAGGCTTTGAGGAATGTGGCCAGTTTGCCAGTGGCTCTGCCTGAACCCAGTGTAGAGTGGCGTCCTGTTCAGGGGACTGGAGCCTGCAGCCACCTCAGCCTTCACCCCCCTGCAGCTCACAGCTGCGCGGGGCCCACAACAGTCTCTTCCCAGAACCCCAAGGTGGGAAGCTGCCCACCACGGAGGCCAGTCGGAGAGCAATTCCTCATCCCCGGCCTAAGCCGAAGCGTCTTCTGTGCCTTCTTTCTGAGGACCCACCGGGAAGCCACGGGGCCGCTGCTGCTGACGTCGGTCCGGTGTCGGACGCTGCCTGCAGCTGCGTCGCCAGGTCGTGTTAGAGGTAACTTGTGTGTGTCAAGATACTTACATGTCCGCGCTTAAGTCAGACTGGTTATGATTAATGCCTTGCAAGTTAGCAGCAATTTGTTGAAAATATTACAAATGGTGTTACTTCAAGGGTTGTGCAGGGTGGCGCATGGTTTCCTGCATTCTGGAAATGGGCCGACCTGGGCACTGAGTCACGTGGCTGTCGAGGGGTTCAGCGTGTGTGTTGCTGTGCGCTCTGTGTGGGGTCCTGTCACCGGCCTCGCCTGGCCCCGGCGGGCCCTGGCTCCCATGCTTCCTTTTATCGCCCCGAGATGACGTCTTCCTGCCTTCTTCCGTCATGAAAAAGAAAGCTTTGAAGAAGAGGGTCCCAGATGAGCCTGTGTCGCCCAGAGGCACCCCGCGGCCCCTCGGGAAGTTGCCGGGTGGAAATGCCCCCGACGCGAATTAGGGTATCTCTGAAACAGGAGGTGTCTGCGTGACAGGGGCGACCAGCCTCGGCTCCTAAGGTCCCAACTGAGCCAAGACGGCCAGACGCCTTGAGGGGAGGGACTGAGCCCCACCCGAGTCCGCAGGGCTCTGCAGGCCACTGCAAGCGGGCGGCTGTCCTTACCCAGCCTCGCCTCCTGCAGGTCTAGGCTCAGGCCTATGAGCTCCGGCTGCGCTGACCACTGACCACACAGGGCAGGCAAGGGCCTGATGTCGGTGGCTCACACCCGGGAGGGGCAGGTAAGCGCCCTACCTCCGCACCACTCCTACCCTGACAGGCGGGGTCTGCTGCGTACCACTGCCGCCCTCCTCCCTGCTGCGCCAGAGCTCCTCCCGGTTTGGCCGCACCCCCTTTTCAGGCCCCGCCCTCCTCCTATTCCCACTTCTATCCCCCCTTGCAGGCCCCGCCCTCCCCATGTGCCCCTCCCCTTGCAGGCACCGCCGTCCCCAATTGTGCACCTCCCCTTGCAGGCCCCGCCCTCCTGCCCCCCAGCATGGCGCTGCGGAGCCTTGCCCTCCTGGCTGCCCTTCTGCTGGGAGTTGCCAGCAAGTCCACGGAAAGCATGGTAGGTGCCCAACACGTGTCCATGTGTCCACTCGAGGAAGTCCACGTCCACTGTGCCTCACAGAGGGCAGCAAACCCAGAGCCCCTGCTGCCTGGCCCCTGTTCTGTTCTGCCCTCTAGAAGTTTCTCTCTTTGCCAAACTGAATCGGTCGCCGTAGCTAAAATAGGGTCTCTACAGAGCCCCAGCTGGAACTGGCCAAAGCCCTGGGCTGCCTGCAGGGTTACCACCCGCTCAGGAGAGGGGCAGAGTGGGACAGGGTCCTCTGGTGGGCCATCCTGTCTTCTGCTGGGAGTGGCTCTGCCAAGCCAGTGACACCAGTGTGCTACGCTTTGATGTCTGGAAGAGCTGATGGCAGTAGCTCTGGACTCGAGCCAGGGACGGGTGGGGGCCTCACAGGAAGGGGGTGGGCAAGAGGAGTTGGGGCACCCTCACTGGCTTGGCCAAGGCCACTGTGAGGAACTGGGCGCTGCATGGGCCCCTCCCTGGTGGAGACACTCCTAGCCTCCCTCAGTCACCCCTAGACGCCCTCACTGTTCACCAGGATCAGGTCACGAGAAGCAAAAGCCCAGCTGTGATAAACACACAAGCTGAGATCACCCTGGACACTCCCCCAGGCCTGTCAGCCTGCCCTGTGGGGAGGTGCCGGCCTGTGCACATGGCATGAATGCCAGCACTGAGCACATTGGCGTTGCACACGGACACAGCGGGTGTCAGTTCGTCCCTCCCAAAACGTTGGCCTGGCCAGGACACTTCCTCTGGGGCCATCCAGAGGACTGCTGGGGATGTCAGCAAGGCCAGTGTGACCTGTGGGTGGATGTTCCATGGGTGCCACGGCCTTTGGTTGCAGCTGTGGGGTAGACACCAGGGCTCAGGGTGCCTAGTGTGCTTATGTTTCACCCTAGTCCAGAAAAAGGAGCCTTCAGGGTCGGCAGCAGTAGAGCCTAACAGGGAGGTGGTGCGGGGCTGGGGAGGGAGGAGACCCCACAGGGCGCAGGAGCAGTGGCCTGGGTAGGTGCCAGGCGGGGCTGGGATGCTTTACCTGCCACTGTAGGGAGGAGAGAGTTCTTCTCACCACTGCTAGGTTCACAACTGAGGCATCTATTAATATAACAAGAAAAAAAGCACATTTGATGTAAGCTCCATATGACATGGGAGCCGTCATGATTAAATGGCGGGGAAGAAGCAGGGAAACCTGTCCTCTGTGCTGACTCTGAGAGAAGTGGACAGTCTTGGAGACATTGCTGGGACGGAGGGTGTGATCTGATGGGCGTGACCTGGGGAACACAGTTCAGATTCCGCGTCCCCGGGTCTTCGGAGAGAAGGATGTCCTGAAGCGCAGGCACAGGGAGGGTACCTCCCCAGTGTGGCTTTTACAGCCTCAGGGGAGAAGGCAAGAGGGGCAGAGGCCTCTTCTGCTTCTGCTGTTTTCTCACATGCAGACGGGCCACATTGTGGAGTAGTGTGAGCTGAGCCCTGTCCCATAACCCCATCATGCAGGATCCAGCATCTGGGTCATCGTCCAGGTGGGCCGGGAAGCACAGTTCAGACCAGCGCCAGGAGTCTCCTTCCTGGCCTTGGGAGTCTGGGGCTGCCTCAGGCCTTGCACTCACTGGCCACACGCCCTGCCCTCAAGGGCTCCCAGCACCGGCCAGGAGGAGGAGAGGCAGGGACCCGTTCGAGGTGGCAGGCTGTAGTCAGGTGCGGCAGGGCCCCAGCCTCTGCCGGCATCTGTCGCTTCTCTGAGCTTTGGTTTACTCTGTCCAAGGCCGAGGTTTCCCTGGGAGGCTGCCCATACGGGGCTCCAGCAGGGAAGTGTGGGTGGCCGCAAGTCCTCACCTCACTCCAGAGCCAGCGGGGAACGGAGGGTCACCATTTCTGACTTCAGAAGAGTCCAGAGCCACGGCGTTGAGATGCATCTGCAGGACGCCCTTGCCCAGGGCCACACTGGGCACAGCGGCTGCCTGGCTGGCCTTGTCCCAGAGTCTCAGCGCCGTCTCCCCTCTAGGTCCAGGAGCCCAAGTGCTGTGTGGATGTGGATGTGGCGGACGTCAATGCTACCTGTCCGGGCACAAGTCTGTGTGGCCCAGGTAAGCCACTTAGTCACGATCAGACCCCAGACCAGCCACTGAGCTGCCAGTGTGTGCCTGCCACATCCCTCCCCTCTGCAGTGAAAAGGACACCTTCCCAGCTGTGCTGTGGAGCTCAGGGGCCTGGGCTGGAGGTGACAGGAGCAGCCCAGGACAACCTGTGTAGGGGCCCGTGAGGAAACACTCTGCAGAGAGCTGTGGGGCCAGCCCAGAAGGAATGCCAGGCTGGGGGCTGGACAGCCATTCTCACGGGTGACCGTGACTGGGTGACCGTCTGGCAGTGGCTGGGATGTTTTTATTTGTCACCCCTGGGAGGAGGTGCTGCCAGCACCTGGTGGGTGGAGTCAGGGAAGCTGTGCCAACGTCATCCAACTTCCAGTGTGTTAGTGTCCTTGAATGAAAGTGATTTGACAAACTCAGAGTGTACAGAGATTCCCAGAAGACAGTGAGCTGACACAGATTTTGTTCTAGCTGAGAGACCCCCGCCCCCTCCCCTGCGCAGGCTGCTACAGGCGCTGGAACGAGGACGGGAGCGCCAGCTGCATCCGCTGCTGGAACGGAACCTCTCTGGCCCACAACAGCTCCGAGTGCAGAAGCCGTACGTGCCCCCCTTACTCACCAAGGGTCCACATCCCCAGTTTGGGAGAATCAGTGGGAGTCGAGGCCCTTGTCCCCACAGCTGCGGGGTTGGCCCCACCACGCCCCGTGGCCCCTGTCCGCCTGTGAGCACCCGGGAGCCCTCTCTTCCCGAGTCCCTGTGGGTGGCAGTGGGGTGAGGGCGGTGCCCTTGTGGCCACCTTGCTTCCACATTTCCGGCCCCGAGGTCCCCTGCAGGCTGTATGTGGGGGTCCTCGTTGGGGTCTCTGTGGCTGGCCCTCCCATAGTGCCTCTCCTGCAGTCACCAGCCGGGGCATGCCACTCCCCATGAACAGGAGCACAGGGAGCCCTGGACGGCCACATGTAGGTAAGTCTCTTGGCTTCCTCGGCCAGAGCCGCCTTGCCCGGGTGTTGAGCGTGGGGTGCTGTCGGAGCCACTGCCAGTGCAGACCCTGACAGCTGACGCTGGCCACAGCTGAGCCACGTCCCAACTTCAGGCCCAGTCGAGGGCACCGTGTGGCAGGGCCCTGGTCAGGAGACAGGGCCACAGGGAGTCCCGCTGGTACGGGCTGAACCAAAGGGTTGTAGTCGGGGAAGTGCTCACAGCCACAGCACACAGGCCCACGCTCACACTGGTGCAGCCTGGGCTGCCTCTGCCCTACTCCAAGCCACTGGTCTCAGCGGCCTCAGTCTGCAGGAAGGCGGGATGGGCTCTCCAAGGTCCTCCTGCCAGTTTGAAGGGCTCTTCTAGGGTGCAGGGCTCTGAGGAGACAGTTTGCAAATACACATGCCAGACAGAAATGTCCGCCACACCGCCTGGGGCTGTCATGCCTGGTCCTCAGGGGAGGATATGGGACATCCACACCTCCTGGGTGGACGTGTCTCCCTGGCCTCCGACCCTACCTGAGATGCAGGTGTGGCCAGGTGAGTGGGGGTGGTGCTGGGGCTGTGGGTGTGGTGTCCAGGCAGAGGGGTGGCTGCACTTGGAGCAGGGGCCAGCCCCAGGGCAAGGATGCCTCTGCTGAAGTGACAGGGTGGCTGTGGGGTCACGTCACCCCAGACCCTCATCCTTCAGCAGGGGACGTGCTGGACCTGGAGCCTGGCCCAAGGGTTCTGTTGAGGGCTAGACCCACACCTCGTCAGAAAGTGAGGGCTGCGAGCTACCCTCAGGCCCAGCCCGACCTGGGCCACATAGCACAGCGGCGTTTTCGTGTGGAATGGGCTCAGGCGGGTCCTGGCCTCCTGTGGCACAGTGCCAGGGCCAGATGGGGCGAGGCCCCCAGTCTGACAAACACTCCTATGTCTCAGGGCTAGAAAGTCACCTCCCCCAGCACCTAAAAGCACATGCAGTGGACTGTCCCTGACTGTCCCGAGCCCTCGGCCACCAGCCCCTGTCCTGGCCCCCAGCAGGTGAGGGTGTGTGGCTGGCAGCGTCTGAGAGGTGGGAGCACCTGCTGCAGGTCAAAGGCTGTGACCCTGGATACCAGGGCCTGGGGCCCCAAGTCTGTGCTGAGCCTGGACCCGGGAGCTTTCAGGGCCTGGAAGTGGGGAGGTGTTTCCCCCACACCTGGCCTGGGCCAGTGCCTGTGATGCCCTCGACATCCCAGCCGAGGCCAGGAGAGGATGTGCATTACCCAGACCCATGACCAGGCGTCTAGGCGTGCATGAGGCTATAAGGGTGGCTGAGCCCACGGGCAAAGCCCGTGGTTCCCCCGAGGCTGGCTCCTGTGAGGCTTAGCTGTGCTCGGGGAGCAGTGTGTCTTCTGCTCACAGTGGGCGTCCCAGGGCACCAGGTGCTCCAGGGCCCTCTCGGTGGTTGGTTTGCTTGCAGGGGGTCCTCACGTGGCAGCCTCCCTCTTCCTGGGGACACTCTTCATCAGCTCCGGCCTCATCCTCTCCGTGGCTGGGTTCTTCTACCTCAAGCGCTCCAGCAAACTCCCCAGGGTCTTCTACAGGAGAAGCAAAGGTATTTCCCCAACCTGTGCATGCCCCTGGGAGGGCGAAGGTCCCAAGTGGTGCCAGCGGCTGCAGATTGGGCAGGCAGGGACCCGTACGGAAGTGGCCTGCAGCTGGGGACGTCTAGGCCCAGAGCAGACTGGCAAGGGGGACTCGAAGGGAAGGGGGTGGTGGCACTTGTGCCACTTCCTGGAAACGTTCCCATGGGGATTTGGAGGGCAAATCCCTGTGTAAAGGGCAGGTGTTTGGCGCTACTCTCAGCACCAAGGGGCCTTGCTCAGGGCCCGGTTCAGGCAGGGCGTCACCTCAGGGTCCCGCAGGCCGTGTATGGGCAGGGCACGATGGGGACTAGGTGGCTCTCACCTCCCGTGGCCGCCATGTCCTCTCCCTCCCCTCCCTTGGGGTCAAGGGCGGCTGGCCTGGTGCAGAAAGTCAGCCCCACGGACCCCGCCCAGGACTGATGCAGCTTCCCACCCTCTGGTGCCATTGCCCTGCGGTGACGTGCTACTTTCTTGTCTCGCAGCCCCAACCCTGCAGCCTGGCGAAGCCGTAAGTAACCTGCATCCCCCGGCTGAGTGTGCTCGGGTGGGTGCCAGTGCTGGGCCGACTCACAGTGTCTTTTTCTCCTTCTCAAGGCTGCGATGATCCCCCCACCTCAGTCCTCAGGTAACAGCAGCTGCCATGCCCCCTGCGGTTTCTCACCTCTGGGCCCGAGTTTCAAAGTGCCAGACCTAGGACACTTTACGGGCTGTCCAAACACACGCCCGTCTCTGGGATCTCAGCCACCCTCCTGGGGTCCCCAGGGGGCCATTGCACAATGCAGGGCCAGGGCCAGGCTTGGCGAGTGCCCCCTGTGACCCCCATGGCTTCTGGGCCCTTCCTGACATGCTGAGCCTGTGGGAGGGGGACCCACCCAGGCCCTCCCCGTTTCCCCTGCACCTTTTCCAGGTCCCAGCTGGACCTGGCCTAACCCTGCCAGCCCTCCCGGGCGGCCTGTGCTTCAGCTTTGCTGGATCAGGTGGGCCTGGGGGTCAGCCCGGGGAGGACCCATTTTATAGAAGAGGCCACGAGCAGGGCTCCCAGCTCCTCCCCCAGCCTGTGTTCTTCCCACCGTGCAGAGGTCTGGTGTGGGGCACAGGTGACAGTATCCCTCTTTTTCGGGGACAGAATAGCTCCATGATCAAGGCTAGACCTGCCCCATTCCGTAGGGCACTTGTTTGGTCTCCCAGGGCAGCCTGTCCATGAGCAGCTCGTGGTGCTCGAGTGTCCTGGGGCTGCTGTCACAGAGCTCCACAGACCGGGTGACTCAACAAGAGCCCGTTAGTCTCTGACAGTCCTGGAGGCTGGGAATGAGGAATCCAGATGTGTGGGGCAAGGGACACTCCCCCAGAGGCCCCTTGGCAGGGCCCTCGCCCCGTCTCTGCCTCCTCCCATAGCCGCCACTTCTGCTCCGCATCCCTCTCTCCATCACCCTCTGCAGAGGACACTGGTCGCTGGACTTGGGGCCCACCTGGGCAGTCTCATCTGAGATCCTAACTTAATCACATCTGCAGAGGCCGTTTTTCTATAAATAAGATCACATTTGTAGGGCTCAGGGCTCAGGACATGGTCGTACCTTTCGGGGGCTCCATCCAGTCCCCTGCAACGTGTGATGCAGATGTGACTGCTCCCTCGGTCTAACGGATAGCTCAGCCCTCACCCAGGCCCAGGTGCTCCAGGCGCAGGGTCCTGGGTCTGACTGAGAGGAAACGGCTGGGTCGGGCTTGCCAGGAGCCTTTATAGGAGCTGGCGCTCCATGGGAGCCTTGGGGCAGAGGAGTGTCCTTGGAGACAGAGTGCGCAGCCCCCACACCTGTGCCACCCGCTCCTGAAAGCCTCTTGAGGGCTAAGACTGAGCTGTCCCTGCTCTCCAGATGCCACTCTGACCCAGTCTGTCTCTGACCCCGTTTCAGTGAGGAAGCCACGCTATGTCAGGCGCGAGCGGCCCCAGGACAGGGCCACGGACCCCACTGCCTTCTCCTCAGTGGAGGCCCGCGTTAGCAATGTCTGACCGGCAGGACCTGATGGCACCACCTGCTGCCCAGCAGACGCGGAGTCCAGCACACGAAGGGCCAGCGTTGCCCAGGGCTGGATGGGCCTGGACACAGCCAGACAGGTGCTGAGTGGGCATCGGGCCCCCTGGAGGTCCCTGCTTCCCACCCACAGCTGCATGGTTTCAGGAACAGGAGCAGGTGTCTGTGGGACCTCGGGGCTGGGAGTGAGGCCGTGGGGGGTCTGGGACCCCCAGGAGACATAGCGAGGCCCTGCATCTGCAGCCAAGATGTAGGCCGATCCGAACGGCCAAACCTGCACGGCCTTCAGGGTCGCCAGGCTGCTGCAGGGGCTCAGTCGCTGTGCCCTCTGGAGCCTGGTGGACAGGCCCCTCCGCACCCACGGCCCTCCCTATCCAAACCCACAGGTCACAGGCCTCGCTGGTGGCCCACATCACAGGGTCCTGCCAGCTGTCCAGGCCACCAGGCACTGCTCCCACGCATCTCTGGTGTGCTGGCCGCAGGCAGCCCTTGGGTCCCTGGGGAGAAAGCCTTGGTGGCACCTTCCGCACCCTGGCTTGGCACTCAGCTGTGGGTCCCAGGTCCTCTGCTGCGACCAGCATCCTCTTTTTTAAAGTCTGGTCCACATCTGAGGGTGACCTGACTGGGGGGTCCCTCACCCCTCTGCAACATGACACCGTGCTGAGCTCCCCGACACTCGGGCTAGGGGTGCAGCGATGGGTGGGAGTGCCCATGTAAAGGCGTGTCAAGTAAACTGCATTTGGAGCTGTTTTTTCCATGGCCGCCTGTGTCCCAAAGAGCCTCTGTTCTCTGTGCGGGGGTGGGGGGGTGGAGCCCCCACCAGGCCTGGCCCCACAGCCACTGCTGTGTGCTGGGGACAGGGAGACAGGGGTGGGATAGAGGAGCCCTGGGCTGGGTTCAGGACACCCCATCTGCTGCCTGGTCTGGGGGCCTGAGAGCCAGGAGCCTAGGGCACCCCCCCATGTCCTCTGCCAGGGCCATTCCCCAAATGCAGCCTCAGCTCACCTTACGGGGCTCGCCCCAACCTGCCTCCTATAGCAGGACAACCCTGTGGCCCCCGAGCCCCCCACTCACACCTCAGCTGGGGCAGAGTGTGGGCACCTTTGGGGCATCTCTGTAAACCCACCAGGCCTAGTGGGGGATGCAGATAGGATATCACAGGGCTTCTCAGGGCAGCCACCAGGAACCCCTGGAGGAGCTGCAAATGGGCAGTTTGAGGAGAGCAGGGTCTGCTGCCCCTGCCACCCAGAACCCAGCCCAGCAGTCGCCCCCAAGCTCAGGGGCGGACAGCTCTTTGGAAAGGCTGGGGGCAGGGGCCGTTTGCTGGCCAGCGGGGCAGGCCTGGAGTCTACGTGGAGTCCTGTGCCTGCTCTCATCACTGTGCCCTCTGCTGGAGCAGCAGCGTCCGCTGGCCTGCAGGATTGTGTCTTCAGACACCACACCCTGGCCCTCCCTGGGACACCAGCCTGAGATCTGCATCTGGGGAGTGTCCACTTTGTCCTGGCCCAGCTCCTCCAGACAGGGGTGTGGGAATTGCAGACTTGAAGACCTGGCCCCTACAAGGAGCTGCGTCCCCGAGGCCCAGCAGGGACACACAACGGCTCCCTGAGGTGCCACCCTCTGTTCTGGGGACCAAGGACCCTACCCTCAAGACAGGACATGAGAAGCCATGAGCCGCCAGGGAGCGCCCACCACCCAATCAGCCCACAGCCTTGCAGAGCTGTCGGGTTCCTGCAGGGCCCCTGCAGTTGGAGGGGCCTTGGCCTCCGGGGCCCAGCAGTGCGGGGTTGCGGACTGACCCCTGAGCCACCTGTTCTCTGCAATTCACAAGGGTGCTTGGCTGCCCAGGTCTGCAACCGTCCTGTGCCCGCGTCTGAAGCAGGGTGGGCGGCTCCAGCCAGGCTGAGCCTGCTCTGGGCAATAGGGGCAGGGAGTCCTCAATGTGATTTCCAACGGTAACTGGGGGGACAGCCAGTGAAGCCCCAGACCCTGTGGGGCGGAGTCCTGGGACCTGGGAGAGCCCAATTTTCCACATCAGCCAAATGGTCTGGGGCCGGGGCTTTGTCCCCGGGGACACTGTTGTTCTCTCCTGTGCTGAGGGGAAGGGGCCCAGGTGCAGGTGGGGCAACCACGTGTCAGCCTCGGCATTGTCCTGAGGCCTGTGGAGAAGAGTGAAGGACACTCAGCAGTGGCTCGGTCTGGGCGGGGGAGGCTGGGGCTCCATGGGGCTGGGAGGGGTTGCCTGGTCTTGGAGAGAAAGGGCCAGGGCCACTCCAAGAGCCCAGCACCCACAGCTCCACCCAGACACACCCATGTCGTGGGAGCCCCCAAACTCCTCTCCCAGAGCCTGCCTGTGAGGAGGGAGGCAGCGGCCAAGGCAGGAGGGAAAGACACCCTCAGCCCCCCGGAAACTCCCCTTCTGGGGGTCCCCCCGGGGCGTCCCGCTTTTTTTTTTTTGAGACAGAGTCTCACTCTGTTGCCCAGGCTGTAGAGTGCCGTGACATTAGCCTAGCTCACAGCAACCTCAAACTCCTGGGCTCAAGCGATCCTTCTGCCTTAGCCTCCCGAGTAGCTGGGACTACAGGCATGCGCCACCACCGTCGGCTAATTTTTTACATGTATTTTTAGTTGTCCAATTAATTTCTTTCTATTTATAGTAGAGACGGGGTCTCGCTCTTGCTCAGGCTGGTCTTGAACTCCTGACCTTGAGCTATCCACCCACCTCAGCCTCCCAGAGTGCTAGGATTACAGGCGTGAGCCACTGCGCCCGGCCACCCCCAGAAGTTTGAGGTTGCAGTGAGCTATGATGATGCCAGTGCACTATAGCCTGGGCGACAGAGCAAGACTGTCTCAAAAAAAAAGAAAAAAAGAAAAAAACAGTTTCACGCTGTGCACAGCAACCTTAAAAATCAGGAGATGAGGAGCGATGGTTGTAAAATGACATGTGAAGTCATTTACCTGTGAGACACAGAGGACCATTCTCAAATATTGAGAATTTTGGAAAAATTGAGTTTTCAAGATACTGAAAAATCTTACTTAAAGATATCATCTTTCTAACCAAGATTGGGGAAAAAAAAGCAAGCAAAATAATCAATCGTAACTATTAATGAACTAGAAAACTGAGTCAAGAATTTAGAAAAAACAATAATAGAATATCTTCCCCTCAAAAAACAGAAGAAAGAAAATAATAATGGCAGAAATTAATCTGAAAGAAATAACTAAAAAATCAATAAGGCCAGGCGCAGTAGCTCACGCCTGTAATCCTAGCACTCCGGGAGGCTGAGGCGGGTGGATCGCTCAAGGTCAGGAGTTCGAAACCAGCCTGAGCAAGAGTGAGACCCCGTCTCTACTATAAATAGAAAGAAAAAAATTAATTGGCCAACTAAAGATATATATAGAAAAAATGAGCCGGGCATGGTGGCTCACGCCTGTAGTCCCAGCTACTCGGGAGGCTGAGGCAGAAAGATCGCTTGAGCCCAGGAGTTTGAGGTTGCTGTGAACTAGGCCGATGCCAAGGCACTCTAACGTGGGCAAAAGAGTGAGACTGTGTCTCAAAAAAAAAAAAATCAATAAAACCAAAAGCTAGCTCTTTGACAAGATTAATAAAGTAGAAAAACTTTGAACAAGATTTTGTCAGATTAAGAAAAAAATAAGGTATAAGTAACAATAGCAGGAATGATGCTGTTATATTCATGTTTTTCATTAAATTGTAATCCAGGATACGGCTTTACCCTAACATTTGTTGCCCTGTCTTTTGAGATTTAGAAAGAGTACACACCAGTCATAGAATGATTTAAAGGAGAAAAAGAAAAAGAAAGGGTACAACAAGCTAGAAAGTGTTATCAGACTTTGCAAGGAAAAACAAAAAATATACTATTTTGATATTCCTTAAGTATAAATATAAAAGGAAAATGGGTGATTTCTTTCTTATTGCTAAAATTTATAGAGGGAGGTATATAAGTTATACTTTTACTCAAGGTGATACAGTAGGGAAAGACATAGCATCTAAGTTGTCTTTCAAATTGCTCATTTAGTACTTTTGTTAGAAAAATAGAATAAAAGGTTAAATCTTTGTTGTCATTTATATTAAACAACATTGTTTTTGTTTGTAGGCTGTGAGTCCTTTCTCATCGACAACAACAGATAGTTCAGAAGGATTCTCCATTGGGAATTTCATAGGCCTCGTTAATAGGATTGCCCAGAAGGCAAAAGTAACTGTAAATTATGAACAATGTGAATCGAAGGAGTCTGGGCCCATGAGGTGAGATATAGTTCAGCCTTTCCTTCTGTTTTATTGTTTGGTTTTTAAATTCTTTTTTGTTTGTTTGTTTTGTTTTTGAGACAGAGTCTTGCTTTGTTGCTTGAGCTAGAGTGCCGTGGCATCAGCCTAGCTCACGGCAACCTCAAACTCCTGGGCTCAAGCATCCTCCTGCCTCAGCCTCCCAAGTAGCTCAGACTACAGGCGCGTGCCACCATGCCCGGCTAATTTTTTCTATTTTTAGTAGAGACAGGGGTCTCACTCTTGCTCAGGCTGGTGTCAAACTCCTGACTTCAAGTGATCCTTCCACCTGGGCCTCCCAGAGTGCTAAGATTATAGGCTTGAGCCACCATGCCCGGCTGCCTTCTGTTTTATTTTGTTTCAGCAATAAAGTGAGCTTCTTTTTATAAATAAATAAATCCACGCTTATCTAATTTTCCAGAAATATTTCTGCTTTTTGTACATTTCTCTATGGAAGGTTTTATATGATTCCTAAGCAAATGGGGACTTATAATTTGCAATCAAAATGCTTAACTGCTGCAGCCATGAGATCCATCTACCATAATTGATCAAATTAGAGTAATCCTTTATTTCTAAGGTATATCTGGATGGTTTAGCTGTGGAACACCTGAGAGAGTACAGGATACCTCTGCTGGCAGGACTTGGAGATCTTCCAATCACTGAGGTCATGATATGGCAGTAACGGTGTGACAATCTTTGTGCCACATGTGCAGAATGACTTCCCACCATTGTCAGATTAGGGAGCTGTCTGTCCAGGTGTTTGTCTCTCATATTTGTTTAAGTGGACAAATATCAGGTATCAGAAGGAATGCCTTCTAGCTCTAGACTTTAAAGAGACCAGGATTTGAGGGATCTGATGAGGCAGACAGATGAACTAGAGCTTGAGAGTTACTGGAAACATCACCAGTGAGCTAAGATGTGTGGAACTGAGGTTGAAGAACAGATTGCACCTGGACAAAACAGAAAGCAAATGAGTATGAGGGAGATTGTTCTCAAATACAACTAACCAGTGAAATGAGAGGGAAGAAAAAATATCTATTAATAAGTGGCAAATAGTCCCATTTAGTATACCGTCCTATGAAGTAACTCAGCCATTTACTTTTTATTCTGATGGCTTTTGGGCCAGAACCAGGAAGAGAAAAATGTGACAGTATTCAATGGAATGAAATAGTCAAAAGTGAATTCTGTGAGCCCACCTCAATAATTAAGAGACTATTTTATTTTTCCATAGCTCACTTTTTTTATTCCTTTGCATTAAGCACTCTAATGTTAAATACCTAAAAGAGAGAAGAAGTCTATTTGGGGGTACCTGAACAAACCAGGGGCTATAGCAATGATCCAGTTGCTCAGCCCAGCTCTTTAATTCAGGGCCTACCAGGGAAGACTTACTCTGGTTGGATGTGTTTCTCTCTATGATCTCCAATTGAAACATAAAGTAAAAGAAATGCAAATTTTGGAATAATCTTGCAGTAGTATATAGTAATTCCATGATATAAATTGTCACATCTATTGCTTTACCCCTTAAAAATAATTCTTATGTAATTGTCCAGGTAGCTTTGCCTAAGCACAAATGTCCTTACATCTAATATAAGGAAAATGTGGGCTTCATTGGAGGGCATATACACTGTTGAGATTTTCTTAAGTTTTTGTGCACATAGCAGGTGGCAGAAAATTCTGACGTTAGAGCAAAATCTGTGCTGTGCTCATCTCCTACAAAGGCCGTAGCACTGTAAACTCACAGCTTCTCCTGTAGAAGCCACACTTTCTTTACTGGCCTTTTCTTTCCCATTTGAGCGTCTCTGAAAAATTCACTGGATCTCTTTCTTTCTTCCCTACCTCCGTATCTTTTGATCTCTGGGGAATTTTAAAAAATCACCATTTAGTGCCTTTGTGCCAGATCTTTCAACAAAGCAACAAAGAGTTAGAAGTTGCCTGGAAAATGCAAGCTGAGACATCACCTAATCCTGGTTATTCAAATGAATCAGTTCTCCATCTTACTGAAGGTTTAAATTATACACGATATGAAATATATAATCTATATAATAAATTAGTGTTATCTTAATTTCTTTGTTAATATGTGATTTTTTTCACATCATAAGTTAGATTTACTATATTTTTCATATTTGGGTAAGTACTGTCTCTTTTCTCCTAGGTTTCATTGTAAATGCAAAATTGGGCAGAGAGAATTTGGTATTGGTAAAGGTTCTTCTAAACAGGAGGCAAAACAATTGGCTGCTAAACTTGCATATTTGAAGATACAATCAGAAGACCCCTACATGGTATGTACTGCTTTTGGATTTAATTTTTATATTTTAAAATTCTCTCTGACATTGATTTGAGTTTAGACTGTGTTTATATATTGCCAAAGCAGCCAGATAGTCGTGTAGCAAAATGATTCCTCTGTTGTGTGTCACACCAATGAGCCATAAGTCATGGAGCCATTAGGCCCCTGTGGGATAAAAGTTCTGTTGGCTACTCAGGGTTGTTTTTAAATCCAGATCAAACATCCATAAAAATGTATTAATTTTGTAATTATTATGGGTGTAGGTTTGGTAAATGGTGGGACATAAATGTGATAGTACATAGGAGACTGGGAGCCACTGTAGAGAAGTAATTTAGTTGCATTTAAGCCACAAAGAGCTGCTCTTTCTTTCAGAAAGCTGATTCTTGTTCTTTTACTACTGAGTATAACTTCAGAAGCACCCCTCCTGAGACCAGCAAATGGTACGTGTGGACAAACATTTGTGATATTTAACACATTCAAATTGCTGCCTTGAAAGAGCAACTTTTATGAAAACATTTAATGTTTAAGGAGGATTTGGAGAAACTAGTGATAAAAAATAGAATTGATAAACTAAGAGTTATACCCTTTTCTTCTAGTGCTTCCGAATCATCATTGGAAATTAACTTTACAGCAAATGCATCAATAAGAAATCATAGCGATGACAGTTTAAAGAGTTCTTCATGTTCTGCGGTATAGTATTAGTTTCTAAACTTCCTACTTAACCTTACTTTCCTGTGTTTCTTCATTTAAAAATGATCTCCAGTATTCCACCATAATTTTCATATTTTTATCTCATGCACTCTTACTAAATAATAATGTTCAGTAGCCTTTTGACTCCCTCTTTTCTTTATTAACCACCATTCCTTAGATGCAAAATTCTTCCGTACTTCACTTCCATCTTTCCCTACTTACCCTTGTATTTTAGTATATGCCTGTGATTTTGCTTTTCTCTCCCACCAGCTGGATAATATTTAAAGATTCATTAATATAGTTTTGTTTCTGTTTGTAATAATCAGAACTAAACTTAAAAATAAACTTAAAAATCATATGATGTTTTAGCTGGGTGTGGTGGCATGTGCCTGTAGTTCCAGCTCCTTGGGAGGCTGAAGTGGGAGGATCACTTGAGCTCAGGAGTTCAAGACCAGGCTGGGCAATGTAGAGAGATCCTGTCTCAAAAGAAAAAAATCACATACTTTTTATGGTGATGATTAGTGTTACAAAAGTATTCTGTTTATAAAGAACTGCAAATCAATAAGAAAAATACAAGCAACTCAGTAGAAAAATGTATAAAGTATCTGAACAGACACTTCAGAGAAGAGATACCCAAATAGGAAGCAGACATGAAAAGGTCATTTACTTTACTAAGAATCAGGGAAATGCAAATCAAAACAATGATTAGATACCATTCCAAACCCATCAGACTGGCAAAATTTCAGTCTTGCAATACTAAGTCTTGGTATAGGGCTTGATGAGAGTATAGGTACTGATGGACTAAGAATAAGAAATATGGTCACAGAGCCTTCTAGAAGTATAGGAGGAAGAACAACAAGAGAATGTAAGATGACTGATTTAATCATCTGAAATGACTTTCTGTTTTCTTTTGTTATAGAATGGTCTCAGAAGTAGTCACAAGAAGGTAAAAAGGTGAGTGTCATTATTTATTTGGACATAGTTTGAACTGCGGTTTTATTTTAGACTTAGTCTGCTAGCCTTATTTATTATGTCTTCAATACTTTAGAGTATTGTACACCCTAATTTGAGTGGTGTTTCAGAAGAAGTAGAAAGCTTGAAATCTGCAAACAAATAATTTAAATGTGTAGAGAAATCTTTGCATATAGGCACATGCTACACTGTAGACACAAAATGCTGTGAGGGTATAGCGAGAGTAATTAGTTAAGGGTATTATTTTGGATGAGGTTGACAAGGAAGTGGGCTTGGAGAGATGTTTTCAAGAGAAAGGCATTATTTTGCAAACAAGTAGGGTTAAAACAATGTCATAAACTTGGGTGAAAGAAAAAAGATCAAATGTTATGTCAATTCTGGTGAATTGGTTTCTTTAACTGAAGGGAAAGGCAAGGTTGTAAATACAACCAGAAATGAGGGTGAGATGGTATCGGGAGCCATTATGAGCCACCACTGTATTCTGAACGGTGGAGAGATATGTTGAAGAAGATGATCTTGGTGTGGATGCATGGATGGAAAGAAGAGAGGTCTGCGTGTGAGGTGCTGAGGCCCTCAGCCATGGTTACTGCAGCAGTGAGGAGGGATGAGGAGAGTTGGTGAGAAGACTGTAAAGGAAGAGTAGTCATGACCTGAGGGGATAGAGTCCACTATCAGATAGTGAGAGCATGAAGAAGAGGTACCGGAGACAGGAGTTGAAGATTGCTCTATTTGGAATGGGACACAGTCAAGAACCATGGCACTGATGGTGTTAAGAAAGTTGAAGACTTGAGGGCTTAGAGGGAAGATAGCAATTTGGATATGTTCAGTTTTAGGTGGTGTGTGAACTTCCAGTTGCACGTGGCTTATACCCCAGTAGGGAATAACGGCCAGAATGAGGGTGCAAGGAGGTGCTCTTCCTGAGGTTTTGAGTCCAGAGGATGAAAAGGAGAGGCTAGTGGCAAATGTAAAAATGAGTGTTTTAAGGTGAGAAAAGGAACCAGGAAAGGGATGAAACATTATTAGAAGACAGAGGAGAACTGTAAGTATATAGTTTTATAAAGAAAAAAGGTTAACACTTGCTACCCTGTTATTGTAATAGTTGACTCAAAATATAAAGAGCCTAGTGCAAGGCATAAAACCTACTGTAAACAAGTTATATTTGCTTCTAGTTTTATTTGAGTTTTACATTCTACTCTTAATTTTTAGAAATTTGGCACCTAGATTTCGTCCTCCTGAGATGAATGGAAACCAGTATACTGTGGATGACAGGTAAGACGGAACTCTGAAATAGACTTGTTTAAGCATATGTTCGTTCATTCAACAGAAGGTTCTTAAGGGCCGTTATGAGGTTAAATTATGTTTCCACCTGAACAGTTTAATTATTGTAGGAAAATCAGCCCTACAAAGGATCATTATCTCTTGGAGAAGTAAGATTTAGACAACCCAAAGGGAATGTGATACATGTAGATCTCTCTGACGCTTATGTACATTTCTCTGGCATCTGTGGAAGTTTTTAATATTGAAAGCAAATACTCCTGCAAATCAATGTCTTTTTTTTTTTTTTAAAAAAACTACTTCTGTAGGGATCGGAATTGGTCTACCTGAATTTGTTTTCTGTTTTCCAGCTCCATATCAATCAGATTTCACTTGGAAAAAAGGTTTCTCCAAACACCCAAAGGGTATTTGGGTTTAAATGAAATATCTAAAATGAAGGAGGCCTATTTGCAACAGGAGGAACTGAATATAAGTTTAAAAAACAATAAGGCATCAACAAATATTTATAAAGCATCTAATATATAATTGGCACTGTGCTGGGCCTGGGGTTTATAGTAGAACAAATAGAAACAAACGGTTCCTGCTCTGGTAAAGTTTTGTGGGGATGAGTGACATTAAATGTGCAATTACATGTAAAATCTGCCATTGCAAATTATGGTTAGAGCACTGAAGGAAAAGCAATGACATGGTGAGAATGGAAGCAGGACCCTTGGATTTAGGGTGAGAGGTGAGGCAAGCCTGTGAGGTCACATTTATGGGGAGGCCTGAAGAATGAGTTAGCACAGAGTGGTGGGGAGGCTCTGTACTGGACGTAAGGAAGAGCATATGGGAAGGAGAGGGTGGAAAAGGTGATGTTGCGTGTTCAAGAAGCAGACAGGAGGCTTGGAGTGTGTTGAGAGTACAGTAAGCAGAGCACAGCACCATGAGATGAGGCTGCAGGGGGAGGCAGGGGCCACATCATGTGGCACCTTGCAGGCCACTTAACGGCTTTCTGTTTTTTGCTGAATGCATAGGTTGAGCTATTGGAGGGTTTGGGCAACAGAGAGCCATGATTAGATTCAGCTTCCATCCCTCTGGTTGCCATGTGGATCATGGATGGAAGCAGGGCAGGATAGAAAGTCAGAGGTCCTGCAGGAGTCAAGATACCGCAGGAGCCTGAGGCAAGCATGGGCTGGGGTGAAGATGTTGGAGGTGGTAAAAAGTGGACAGATACCAGAGATATGTTTTGGAAGTACAATTGACAGGGCTTAGTGACAGAATGTGGAGCATGAGGAAGAAGAGAAAACTAGGTAGTTAAGAACCTAGGCAGGCTCGGAGCATATGCCCATTTTTCTTATAAGAGCATGGTGGTGGCTGTGGCACACAATATGGCAATTCTTTCTAATATTTTATGCTTGTGATAGGATTCTTTATCATGGCTCTTGGACAGCCAGGAGTTGACTGTGACTCCCAGGGATGATCTGTTATGTTGGACTCTCCATGGGAGGAGGATGAGGAGGGACTGCCCTTTATGAGTCAAGAGTTTTTGCCAGGTGGACCTTTCTTACTTAGAAAGAGCAAATCACGTTTGTTATACAGTCCATTTCACAAGTGCCTTTACAGGGAAAGGGGGTGGGGAGGAGGGAAGGGTGGACGCTGAATCTCAGAATAACGGTGGTATTTGTCTTTAAGGTTTTCCACGGATTTTATAGAAGTAGAACCAATTGGCTCAGGTGGATTTGGCCAAGTTTTCAAAGCAAAACACAGAATTGATGGAAAGACTTATGTTATTAAGCGTGTTAAATATAATAGCGAGTAAGTAGTAAATGTTTTATTTTTTTGAATGAGAAGGTATATTGAACTTGCACTATTCTCTTTTATGTTTCCCTCTTCTTTATTGGTGTATCATTTACTTCTTTCTGGTCCTTCTTAAACATTTCATTCTGCCAAGAGGAGCTTGGCTTACTCTGAACTTTGCGGTTATTTCAGTAAAAAAATGGATATACCATTGATCATCCTTTTGAGGCTGTTGTGAAAACTGAAGCTATAAAATTATTTGGTTTTAGGTGACCTGTGAGATGTTCTAGGCTCGCCTCTTTATTTTACAGATAAGAAAACTGAGATGCAAAGATGCAAACTGATTTGTCTAAGGTAAAAGCTAGTTAGTAATTTTTCTGATTGTCTATTATTACATAATAAACTGCTCCAAAATGCAGTGGCTTAAAAACAGCAATTTACTGTTATACCTTGTGGTCCTGTGGGTTGATTGTGCTCATCTTGGCAGTTCTCACATGGGGTCTCCCAGGTGTTTGTGGTCAGGAGTCATCTGAAAGCTCAACTGGACTGGATAACCATGCTGGCTAGCAGTTGACGCTGGCTGTGGGCTGAAAGTTCAGCTGTGACTGTCAACCAGAGCACACACAAGGCCTCATTATGTGGCCTGGGCTTCTCACAACTTAGGGCTGAGTTTCAAGGATCTTTCCAGAACAAGTCATCAGGAGAATAGGAGGGAGTGGCAAGTCTTTTTACCTAGTCTTAGAAGTGCCAGAATGTCACTGCCACCACATTATATTGGTTAAACAAGTCAATAAAGCCAGCTCCAGGGAAGGGCAAATAGACTCCCTCTCTTAATCTGAGGGGTGGATGCATGTATGGGAAGGGAAGGAATTGATGATGACTGTCTTTGGACACTACTATGTAATGAGGTAGAGATTGAGAACTCATCCATGCTGGAACACCAATCCAGTGTTCCCACTATAACCCATTGCTTCCCGTGTTTTCTTATGTATTATCTGCCCCCTTCTCACTGGATAGCAGAACTCCTTCAGGAAGGAAAACACATAGTAAGGTCTTCGCCAGTTCACCAATCTTGCTTGTTGCTCTCTTACAATTGTTACTGTGTGTAAATTGGCAAGACTGATCCCTCAAAGAATAGAGAAGGAGATGGAAAAGGAATCTGGGCTAAGGAAAAGAATATGAGCAAAGGACAAGCAGGCATGGAGTGCCAGGGGCTCTTCATCCCAGTCAAACAAACCTACTTCCTGTCCCCGTGGACAATGCCTTGCATTTGAAAGATCCTCATACCTCCTCCACATCAAAACAAGGCTTTTTCTTTCTTCATTGTTTTACTTAAGAAGAATGAAGAAAAGACAGTGGAAAGTTTTAAGAATAGACTAGGCCAGGCAAAAGAAAAAAACTCACAGCTTGAAGACAACTCTTTCAAATTAATTCAGTCAGTCAAAAATAAAGAACAGAGAATTAAGAGGAATGAACAAAGCCTATAAGAAATAGAGGATTAAGTAAAATGGCCAAATATAAGAATCATAGACATCCCTGAGGGTGAAGAAGAAAAATGCACAAGGGCTGAAAAACCTATTTGAGGGAATAATTGAGGAAAACTTCCTTGGTCTTGCTAGAAATTTAGACATCCAGATACAGGAACCTCAATGAACACCTGGGAGATTCATTGCATAGAGCCGATCATGAAGACACATAGTCATCAGACTGGCCAAAGTCAAGATGAAGGAGAAACTGCAAGTTGTGAGGCAAAAATATGAAGTAAATTACAAAGGAAAACCCATCAGGCTAACTGCATACTTCTCAACTGAGACCTTACAAGCCAGAAGAGATTGGGGCTCCATCTTCAGTCTTCTTAAACAGAACAACTGCCAGCCTAGAATTTTGTATGCTGCAAAACTAAGTTTATACTCCCATAATATTTTGAAACAATAAAAAAAAATCAAAAAAGAAAAGAAAGGAAAGGAAAAGAAAAGCATTGGGGAAGGAATAAATGAAAATAAAATCTTTTATTTTTGTTATTCTTAATTAATCTAACAGATAACAGTTTGTTCATAATGATAGCAATAATGTATTTATTTGTATGTTTATGTATGTATGTATGTGTGTATATATGTGACTGGTCTAAATGCACCAATTAAAAATGTGTGTGTATATATATATGAATGAAGGAACAATAGTCCCATATATATATAGGAATGAAGGACTGTTGTTCCTTCCATTAAATAGCAATTTTTTAAAATGGTAATAATGTTGATGAAGGTACAGTATCTTGGACATTTCTACTGGCTTATGAATTGGTACAACATATTTAAATATGTACTTGGAAATAAGAATCTGGAGCCATAAAAATGTACATACGCTTTGACTCAAGAATTTCCTGTTTGAGAACCTGTTCTAAGAATATTATCCAAATTATGGGTATATACAAGAAGATATAAATCATAGTGAAAAATTAGGACAAACAAAGCAATAAAGAAATGACTAAATATGTTTTGTTCTCTCCCCTGATGAATGAGTATAATTTTGCTGCCATTAAAAATGAGAGTTATATACTGAAATATTTACACATGAAATGATTACACATGATTTGATGCTGGAAGTTGCATCAGAATAATTCAGAGGAAAATGAGGAAGTGGATAAGAGCTGGGAGTCAATAACTGTTTCACCTGGTGATGGTTATATAGGGGTTCATTATACTATTTGCTCTACTTTTTTATGTTTTTTATGTTTTTAATCTTACGTTAAAAACTTTGTTAGTGATGTTTATATAGATTGTGTTACAACAAGGAAAACTGTAAGGATAGTGCTTTGTATGGAAAAAATAGGATAAAAATTAAATATAATTACAAATGTAGAAAAATATATTTGAAGAAAGACTGTAAGAAATAATCCAGGCTGGGCATGGTGGCTCACACTTGTAATCCTAGCACTTTGGGAGGCCAAGGTAGGAGGATCATTTGAGCCCAGGTTTTGGAGACCAGCCTGGGCAACATCGTGAAATCCTGTTTCTACAAAAAAAAAAAAATTTTTTTAAAAAGACAATAATCCAAAATAATAATGAATTGTTTTAGGATTGTAGTGGCAACAGTATTTTTTCTTTATTTTTACAAATTTATGTCATAAAATTATGGCATTTTTTTAAATTAAAAAATAATATTGTAAAATGTTTGCTTATCCTTCATCATCTTTGAAATCTCAAATTTATTTACTCCATTTAGCTTGAATTGTTTTAGTTCTTGACAGCACATTCTTATGAAGTTCCTGAAGTCTCTGCATAAATTATCCTCTTTGTGTATTTTTGCCCCACATTGAAAATCCTGAATTAGGTTCTCCATGCTGCTTGGGTTATTTACGCTTGCCGTACAAATGGGGTTTGCTTGTCAAATCCAAAGATTTTTAACACACGTCTAAACAAAATATAATGTAAAAATTGTATCACTGGCATTTCAAAGACCACTACAAGTGATTTTTAAATTACCTGCTGTTTGGAACTATTTATGTCACTACTTTTTCTTTTATGCTGAGAGTGAAAACTATTTTCACTATTTTTTTTTTCTGTATGTTCACTTTTTCCTTTGAGACTCCTGGCTTCCATTCCAAAACTGAGTGTGGGAATCAAACCAACTGTTCAATAAGGGAGTGTAGATAGTGGTGTCCTGTTACATGAGGTGTTTTGTAGTGGTTGTCAGGGATGTATCCTGATACTTTCATGTTCTCTGTTTCTTTTAACTAGGAAGGTAGAGCGTGAAGTAAAAGCACTGGCGAAACTTGATCATGTAAATATTGTTCACTACCATGGTTGTTGGGATGGAATTGATTATGATCCTGAGAACGGTGGTTACAGTACTGCGAATAGTGACTGTGAACCTGAGAACAGCACGAATTATTCAAGGTAACTAAAAAAAAATTTCTCCTAGCCATAACAGGATGGAATGAAACTATCATTTACTATGTGTGGGCCACTGGATGAAGCCATTTAATCATCACATTTAATAATCACAACCTTGGGTGTCGGGCAGACAGGAGGGGGGAGGAGGGGATGGGTACATACATACATAATGAGTTCGATGTGCACTGTCTGGGGATGGTCAGGCTTGAGGCTCCGCCTAGAGGGGGGAGGGGGGCAAGGGCAATGTATGTAACCCCCATAACATTTGTACCCCCATAATATGCTGAAATAAAAATAAATAAATAAATAAAAATAACACAACCACCTCCAAGAGACACTGTTATCTTTCCATCCTGCAGGTAAGGAGACAATGACAGCCTTTTCTTTGCTCCTCTCCAGCTTCCAAACTTGCTCTTAAAAACCTATTTTACATCCTAAGCTGTTTTTAAAATCTCAGGTTTAGCTTTCCTGACTCCATTGCTGAATGCATAGTTTTGCTTCTGTGCCTGGCTTCAGTATAGGTTGCAGATGCAGTCTTGTGAAGAAAGTTTCAACATACAGATGCTGCATCTGGGGCTCCCTCCTCAGCTGCCAACACTTTTCTGTTCCTCCCTTTAGCCCCTGATTGGTGTGGTGCAGTCAAAGGGTCTCTTGAGAATGCAGCTACACCACTTATGGTGGGCTGTTGGGCAGTGAAAAGAACTTTAAGACAATGAGCTGTGGAGGGAGCACCCCCATCTTGCATCTCTCATGTTTTGTCTCAGTTAAGTCACTGACAAAGGACTGGAGCTTCCAAAGAGCTGGCATCCACCTTTGAAAGTCACTCAGCCTTTCTTGGGGACAGTCCTCTCACTGAAATTCTGAGGCCACTGGGCGCGGGTTCATTGGTTGCCTCCTGACTCCAGCCCTATCCCTATCCTGCATAATTGAGAACTTTATCATCAATTTCAGGAGTTATTGACCATCAGCCTACAGGACTTCTTCAGCTTTCAGCAAATTCTCGACTACCTCTTCCTGTTTTCTAGTCAACGTATATACAAAGAATATAAATTGATACTGAGGCCGACTTAGTCCAGAAAAAAATATAAAAAATGATTAGCAAAAATCAATCCACCAACTAATATCTCAGCAATTTGTTGACACCTCTAGAGTACCTGCCATGTGCTGCTGTTTTAGGTTTGTTTTTCCTTTACCTCTCTCATCTTAGACTACAATCCCCATGATGGCAAGGACAGTGTTTAACTCATTTTCTCATGGGTAGGTGCCTGTTCTGTACCTTTCACAAAATAGATGCTCAATAGATCAATGGCGAATTAAACTGTTTCAACATTACGTTATGTAAAAATGAAATTTGATTTTCTGCAACTCCATTATATTAGTGCTCCTATTCCTATGTATTAGCAAAGGTGATTAAGGATCTTTAGCAGTAAAGAATGGGCAGGCACATACTTTACAAATTAGCTTAACAAATAAAGCTCTGGACATCTGGGAACTTACGACTTAAATAAAAAACGGTTTATTATATTTTGATTCAAAGTTATTACATTTAGATTTTTGTTTTGAGGCATGTTTTAGGGGTCCTTAAGAGGATAAGTCATAATTTTTTAAAAAATGTAATTTTCATAAGTTTGTTTTTAATAAAAGTTACTTTTAACATCCTGTGAATTTTATATCCAGACCAAAGACTAAGTGTCTTTTCATCCAAATGGAATTCTGCGATAAAGGGACATTGGAGCAATGGCTTGACAGCAGAAAAGGCAAGAAACTGGACAAAGAATTGGCTTTGAAATTCTTTGAACAAATAACAACAGGAGTGGATTATATACATTCGAAACAGTTAATTCATAGAGATCTTAAGGTAAGTGGAAAATGTACTGTGTTAGCTGATAGATACAATTTAGTAATTTTAAAATTTATCTTCTTTAGTTTTAGAATTGCGATTGATTGGTAGTCATGAGGAAATAAAATCTCTGATCCTCTGAACTTAGAATGGGTCTAGAGCTTGCCCTATTACCATCCCATAGAACTACTCAGAAGAGTAGTGAACTTGCTGTGACAATGAACCCTATAGGAAGGCCCGTTCACCTCTAGTCCTATTTGGCTGATAGTCATATCTCAGTTGAACATTAGCTTTCGTACATTGAACATTTCCGTGGAAATGATTACTGTGGCCAGCACAGCCGATTGGCGACTCCTTCCCTGCCCCTGCTGCTCCTCAGGCTTGTTTGAGAGGCACAAGGGACTCTGTTGACTGTGGCTTTGGGAATGTGGTTCCCTAATCTCTCAATTATTCTTGAGGGCAGTCACAGCTCTTGGGTCCAGAGTCTGGTATTTTCTTCAGCCCCATGTTTAGAACACTTACAGTAATCTAAACCTTGGAACATGTATCATCCTTTAGTATTTTTATTTTCCTCTGGCTTTCATGGTCTTGACAAGCAGTTTTCCCATTTTTCCTTCTCATCTAAATGAAGGAAGAAGAGAGACAGAACAGCTTTCCACAATCTCTCCTGTATACACTAGTCCCTCGGACTTGCCTGCTCCCATCGCAAGCTGGCCATGCTGAATCCTATCCCTTTGCTCATGTTCTTCTCTCATGGGACACTCTTCTGTCTGTCCCCTGTGGTCCAAATTCCTTTATTTAGCTTTTCCTGATCACTCTGGATCTGCCTTTTTCTGTTCTAGGCAGAAGCACCTTATCTATGTGGGTTTTGGCTATCTGCTCACTCTGCCTGTCTAAAACAGGAATAAGGAATGAAGCAAAAAATTTCCTTGAGAAAAATAAGTGCCCATGTATATAGTTGTTTGTTGGGCCTAGACAGGAATTAGTGGCCTCTAAAAGGTATTGCTTCCTTATCTGCCCAGGGGCTGGATATCTGATGCCTTGGTGTTTGAGTCCACCTGATTCCAATATCTCTCTTTAACAATATCTGAAGGTGTTCTCTGAAGTTGGAACATTATCAGGACTATGTGCAAAAGGATAAATTTAGAGTGATTTCACCTTCACTTTGGAATAAATCATTCATATATTTAAATAACAAACTAAGCACAATTGTTTGTATATACAATAATTTGCAATTAAGTACAGAAGTTTAGGTGTTAACTTCCTGGCCCTCCTCAGAATGAGTTAGTGAAATTCTCACTGGTGCCCACCTCTTGTCTGCCAACTCTCTCCTGTATCCTGCACTCTCGGTGCCCTGGGTCATGTCTATTTGCAGAGAATTTTTGCTCTGGCTGTTGAAAGTCAGACTTTAATACTGAGCCTATTTTCCTCTTGTACAACTTTTCTAGCTCTCGCTGCTACAGTTGCTGATTTCTTTCATCTGATAGAAGATGCAAGTAAAGAAGTACACTTTTTGGATTATGCTTTGCAATATAGCAGCTGTAGGTGGCTTTGCCAGACCATGGTCTTTCTCCAGTACGACCCTTCTTATGAAAGTCTCCAAGTGCTCACCACTTCCTGTCGGAATCTTAAGAACTAGACCGGAGGCACTGGCAAGGGACACAGGGGTGTCGGGAGGGAGGGCTTCCCGTCTGAGGGGGCTTTTCTGTAGAGGGTCCCGTCTCCTAACAGGCCCAGACTCTGGTCAGCCTCATTCCTGTGCCTCCTACATAAAGTTTGCACCCTTTTTTCATGCTCTGCAGCCCTACATTTTGTCTAATTGTACTATAACTGATTAGACAAATGTGGCGTTATTGTTTTTTTCTTTTTAATGACCTATAAAAAGTGATCTGATATTCTTACTACATAGTCTCATTCAGCTTAGATATTTACACAGCACTGTAAAGTCAACCTCCTGTTTCTCAGAGTCAGGTGATAGCCTTGTGTGGGACTAGCAGTTTCATTTGCAAACCCAACATATTCCTATGTTGTAACTCGATTATAGCATAAGAACATTTTCCTCTCCACATCCACCCTACGCATATCTATAGCCTGTCAGCTGTATTTCTGGCGTTAGGTTCCAATCTAGCCGTTATTATTAATTGAATTCTAATTTAACTGCTAATTTCTGCACGGCCGTCTTGGCTCCTCCTTTAGCCATCGCTGGGCTTGTGACCTCTTCTCTCTCGGTTCTTTTACTGGCCTCTCCAAAGTGTTATCCCGTAGGGGCTGTGTGTCTATAGCCTAGCATTGTTTTGAAAGTCGAGCCTTTTCAAAGAATGGCAAAACAGTAATGTACTTACAAAAGAGTAATGTACCACCACCTTCCTATTCTTATGGTCTTTAGAATATTGGTGAGTATCTTCTACCAAGCTGTGGAAAGGGGATGACCACTTCTCATTCTGTTCCTTTTTTTCTTTTTAAGAAAATGTGCTTAAAGAATTGCATGGAAGAAATATTTCAGTGCTAGTTACTAGCATCTGATTAACTTGGTATGCTTTCTAGGTAGGGGGCATATGTCTGTTAAGAAGTTGTCGGGGGCATGGAACAACTGGCATAAAAAAGGCCCTCAGGAGAAATTCTGCACAGGATGATCAGCAGTACTGTTGGGAATGGACTTATTCAGAGGATCTCAAAATTGGCAAGGATCCTAAGGGTGGTTTACTTCACCCTCATCAGACTTGGACTCATGGGGAACTCTCTAACTCCCCTCTTTGGACCACACTATTAGGATATTAGGATGTATTACAGCAACTCTTTTGGTCATTTCCACACTTGAATCCTGAATCCATCTCCTGGGACCTTGCAGAGTAGAAGCCACCTTTCCCTTGACAGCTCCTCAGTTATTGGAAGTCAGCCATGCCCCAAGCGACCTCTGCTGTCAGCTAAAAAGTCCTTTCTTCCTTCAGCTGGCATTTTAAAGACCAGTGATAGTAAATTCCCTGATTTGGGCTACTTGTGTAAGGGTAAAAGTCTTATAAGTAAATATACGAATATCCATTGATATATATGAGTTGGACATGTGATAATAGTATGTCAAATTGGTACATATAAATTATATATTGGTTTCTTCCATAGCCAAGTAACATATTTTTAGTAGATACAAAACAAATAAAGATTGGAGACTTCGGACTTGTTACATCCCTGAAAAACGATGAAAATCGAACAAGTAATACAGGAACTTGGCAATACATGAGCCCAGAACAGGTAAGGTCCCTTTCCTTTCTGTCTCTATATATTTTACTTCTTTTATTTTTTCAAATGATAAAAAGAGTAAGCACTGCTTAGGAAATTAAAACAGTTCAGAGTAGGTAGAATAAGAGTTGAAAATTCCCCTTAACTTTCCTCTCCACTCCTACTTGTCTCATCCATTTGTTCTTTATCTTTGTAGATAATCTTCTGTGAGTTATAAAAACACACAAATGCACGTTCACATCCAGACATTTTTTAACATAAACATATGCATGCATTCATTTTTACAAGGAACTATTTTGTGATAGTTACATCACAAAATAACATTACCAAATAATTATAATGTTATTTTGTGAGTTGATTTTTTTCACTCAACAATGTATCATAATCTTTCCATATCAGTACAAGTAGATGTACCACATTCCTTTTTAACAAGTGTACTCTATTTCAAAGTGAAGAGATACCATAATTTATTTAACTGTATTCTTCCTGAAGGGTATTTATTTAGGTTGTTTGCAACTTTATACATTTACAGGCATGTTATATGTCTTTCTCATTATCTTTGGGCCTAAGAACAACTATTTCTATGATAATCTATGATAGATTCCTTGAGGTGAAATGAATGAATAGAGTGATAAGTGTATTTCAAACTTGATAAATGCTGCCTAACTGTCATTCCAAAAAAGTGATCCTGTTAATACTCTCTCCTTAAAGAGTATGAGGATGCTGCTTTATCACACTCTCAATCAAACTAGGATATTAACAGTCTCCAGTTTTGGCCAATGTGATGAATGAGGAGTATGTTGGAGTATGTACTATTTTAGTTAGCATTTTCCAGGTTTTTATTAAGGGATGCCATCTTTTCATGCATTTACTTACAGTTTTTCTGCAAATTCTCTCTTTGTATCCTTTTCCCATTTCTCATAATTAGGTTGTCTTTTTCTAACATCCTCGTAAGGAATCTTTATATATTTTGGGTGTTGATTCTGTATCTAACTATATTACAAAATTCTTCCCCTTGACTGTCACTTCTTTGTTTACAATGTCACTTGTGGCACAGAAGCTTTAAAGTTGTCATATTTATCAATACTTTCTTTATGGCTGTTGGGTTTCACATTTTTATTTTGGAGGCTGCTTCTACCACAAGATTATAAAAATATTTTGGTTTTGCTAATGCAGAAAATTAATTCTAACTTGAATTAATTTTTGTATGTATATGAGGAAGGGATTTAATTTGATCTTCTTCATGTGAATATGCAATTATTCCATCATCATGTATCAAACAGTTCATTATTTAAAGTGCTATTTTAAGGAAAATTTATAGAGACAGAAAGTAGAACAGAGGTTACCTGGAGGAATAGAGGAGTAAGAAGTTGTTTAATTGGTCCAGTTTCTGTTAGGGGTGATGAAAATTCTGGAAATAGATAGTGTTGATGGTTATACAACATTGTGGAGATGCTTAATGCCACTGAATTGTACACATAAAAATGGCTAAAATGGTAAATTTTATATATATATCTTACCATAATAAAAAATGCTATTTTATTATATATGAAATTCCCACACCTTCATGGGTCTGTTTCTGGATTCTGTTCTGTTCCATTGATTTATATTTTTTCCTTTAATATTATACTGTTTTAATTATTGTAGCATTATAAAATAGGTTTTAGTATTTGAACTGTAGGACCTGCCACATTATTTTTCAATTTTAAGATGCTTTTAATTATTCACATTTGTGATTCCAGTGAACTCTAGAATCATCTTGTCATGTTCCATAACTAGTGTTGAAGTTTTGATTGCAATTGCATTATATTTGAGGATTCAGGCCAGGTGCAGTGGCTCATGCTTGTAATCCCAGCACTTTGGGAGGCCAAGGCAGGAGGATGGCTTGAGACCAGGAGTTTTAGACCAGCCTGGGCAACATTGTGAGATCCCATCTCTATAAAAAATTTTAAAAAATTAGCCAGGCATGGTGGTGCACACCTGTACTCCTAGCTACTCAGGAGGCTGAGGTAGGATTGCTTGAGCCTAGGATTTCGAGGTTACATTTTGACCTATGATTGGGCCACTGTACTCCTGGGAGACAGTACAAGACCCTGTCTCTGAGGAAGAAAAAAAAAAGAGCAATCCTCACACCAGGAGGCCAGGGTATCATTGGGAGCAGTAGTACATCCTACCTCAAGGCCACTTTTATATTCTTCAGTGAAGGGTTTTTTGTTTGTTTATTTGTTTTCCTATTATTCTTTGGGCCCAGAAACTTTCATTGAAGTTTTAAAAAAAATTTTGTCTTTATGAAGATTGTTTATATTTTTAAAGTTTTCTCCAGAATACGTATAGTGTTTTGCTATTAAAATGGGATTCCTTATATCTAATTGCTTATTAGGGAAGCTATTGATTTTATTTATTTTTTGAGACAAGGTCTCACTCTGTTACCCAGGCTAGAGAGCAGTGGTGTCATCATACCTTACTGCAACCTCAAACTCCTGGGGCTCAACGGATCCTCCTGCCTCAACCTTTGAGTAGCTGGTACTACAGGCGTGTGCCACCATGCCTGGCCAATTTTTCTATTTTTTGTAGAGACAAGGTCTTGCTCTTGCTCAGGCTGGTCTGGAACTCCTGCCCTCAAGCAATCCTCCCAGAGTGCTAGGATTACAGGCATAAGCCACTGCACCTGGCTGAAGCTACTGATTTTTAAAAATGCATTTCTTTCTTTTTAACTGTGGTAAAATATATGTAACACAAAATTTACCATCTTAACCATTTTTAAGTGTATAGATTAGTGTTATTAAGTACATTCCCATTGTTGTGCTATCATCACCACCATACATATGTCCACAGAATTCTATTCATTTTGCAAAACTGAAACACTGTTCCCATTAAACAACTCCCCATTGCCCCCTCCCTAGAAACCCAACAGCCACCATTGTACTTTCTGTCTCTGAATTTGACTACTCTAGATACCACATATAAGTGGAATCACACAATATTTGTCCTTTTGTTACTGGCTCATTTTACTCAGCATTATGTCCTCAAGGTTTCTCCATGTCATGGCATGTGTCAGAATTTCCTTCCTTTTTAAGGCTGAATAATATTTCATTGTACTTATATTCCATATTTTGCCTACCCATTTATTCATCAATGGACAGTTGAGTTGCTTTCACCTTTTGGCTATTTTGAATAATACTGCTTGTGAATATGCTTGTACAGGTATTGATATTTGAATAATGATCTTATATTAATATATAGATTCATTACTTTAATAGTTTTTTCTTTTGGTTGACTGCTTATTTATTTTTCATCTTTTGGGTTATTTATACTATTTTTCTTTTTGATTGTGAATGCCCTTATAAAGATGATTTTACTGACAATATAGCTTTCAAAATACCTTTACTGTTTTGCTATCCAGTAATAAAGACACTGAGCTGTCTGATAGTTTGAGAGTCTAGAATGGAGAGGGCACCTTCGTCTTCATTTTGGCAAAATTTAAGTTTTTTGTGGAGTGCGAAAGTAGAACACAATAGGAGGCTAATGGCTTCTTTTAAACTATCGCTTTATTAAATATCTCCTGGATCCTATACTGTCACCCTCAAAATATTTTTTACAAAATTAATCGCTGTGCTTTTCTTTTTATTAGGTGTTTTTAAAATTTAAAAAATTTTGTTGAGGAATATTTATATACCATAAAATGTGTAGATGTTAAGTGTACATTTCTGAGTTTTGACAAATGCATACATCTGTGTAACCTCCAAGCTTATGAGTGTGTAGAACATTTTGCTCACCCAAGAAAATTCCCTCAGGCCCCTGTCTAGTCAATCCCTCCTTCCCACTGTCCAGCGGCAACCAGCACTTGGATTTCTATCACCAGAGCTTAGTTCTTCACCTTGATGTGAAGGGAATCCTACAGTATGTACTCTTTTGTATTTAATTTCTTCATTCAAAGTAACATCTGTTGGAAAATCTTTGTTGTTGCTTATACCAGCAGATAATTTCATTTTATTGATGAGTAGTAGTCTATGGTATGAATATGCCACAATATGTTATCCATTCATTTGCTGATGGATGTTTGAATTATTTCTAGTTATGGAATATTATGAATAAATATGCTATGAACATTTGCATGCAAGTCATCTAGTGGGCACTGTTTTAAGTGCTTTACCTGCAGTATCTCATTCAACCCCACGACTCTGCAGTCGATATTATCATTATTCCCATTTTACAGTTGAGATCATCTTCATGCTGATGGATAATTTACACAGACAATTCAGCTATTCAGTGGCAGAGATTTGAACCTGTACAGTCAGACTCCACAGATCTTGCTGATAAACAGTTGTTGTGTGGTATAAGATACTTTAGTCAAATAACTTTTTTTTGGTTTTAGAAAAAACCAAATATTTATGGAAGGTAAGCAACAAAGGTAATTATATTTTGGTTTCTTCAGATTTCTTTACAAGATTATGGAAAGGAAGTGGACATCTTTGCTTTGGGGTTAATCCTTGCTGAACTTCTTCATATATGTGGCACTTCTATGGAAAAATCTGAGGTAAATAATTTCAAGCAACAAAATTTATTGACTATCACCTTCAAGTGCTGCTGCAGACAGTTATTGCCTTTGTGTAGGGATGGGCTTGAACATACTAGTAACTGACTGCAAATGAATTTTCTCTTTCAAGTTTTGGCAACCATTTTGTTAAAGACAAACTTTTATTTTCTTTGGAAGGTGTGCACATCTCTTAATACTCCTATTTGAGTCAGTAAAATTTTATTGATCAAATACTTTGGGTGAAGACATATACTAACTGCTACAAGGGTTATTAAAATGAACGTGCCTTGTTCTCAAGGAGCTGATTTTCTCAAAGGAAAAATACTATAAATGTTTTAGGAGAAGGCATAAAATCTGTAGAAGTAGCCAGGAAGGAGATCTTTCCAGCTGTAGGGATTTAGGTTTCACGGAGGCAAGTAGGCTGGGCTCTGAAGGATCGGTTGGCTTCTCATAGTTCAAAACAGAAAGGAGATTCCAGAATGGAGACAGGGATGTGCGGAGTGTATTTGGCAACAGCAGGCACTGTAGTTTTATCGGAGTATGTACGTTACAAGGAAGTGATGGTCAATGGAGCTGGAAAGACAGGTTGGGGCTAATGTGAGGAAAGAATATGACTTTCTTGTTTAGGCAGCAGGAAGCCACTAAAGGCAGCGGGCAACTGAATATCGTACTTTGGAGCTCAGGAAAGAGGACTCACCTGGAGTCAATAGCCTTATCCTCTGCAAAACCAATAGAAAGTACCTATCACATAGGGTTCAAAAAAGGATGAAGGGAGATAATGAATATGAAGCGCTTACCACTTCATACCGTAATGTCAGGATGGTTGTTATTATAGATTGGGGCCAGGGTGGGTGGAAGGGACTCCTGCTTACTTCTTGGCCAAAGAAACTTTCCCAAAGATCTAGAAATACCCTAGATTTAGGGTATTCTCAGCCTTTAGTGCTTTCTGTTTGTTTTTCCTCCCAAGTAAATAATTTCCATATAAATATATGTATGTATGGTTTTTTCCAGATTTTCAAAGATCTAAGGAATGGTATCTTCTCGGATGCATTTGATGACAAAGAAGTAAGCACTTGAAAATAATCAGAATTTTATTTCTTTCAATGTTTTTTTTTCTCAGTATTGACTTTCACTGTCATTACAGAAAATTCTTCTACGGAAATTACTCTCGAAGCAACCCAACAAGCGACCTACCACATCTGAAATACTGAAAACCTTGTCAATGTGGAGGGATGATGTCTCAGAGAAAAAGAGACACGATGTCTCAGAGAAAAAGAAACAAAACACATATTAGGGCCCTTCTAAAAAAGTATTCTGCTTCTGTTATGCAATTTTCCTTTATTGCAAAACCCTGAGACAAATAAAATGCTTCTCAAATATGTGTGGCTCTTTTTGGTTTAATTTAATTGAGACCTGTGTTAATTTTTTTTTTTTTTTTTTGACTCTGTTGCCTGGGCTAGAGTGCTGTGGCATCAGCCTAGCTCACAGCAACCTCAAACTCCTGGTCTCAAGCAATCCTTCTGCCTCAGCCTACCAAGTAGCTGGGACTACAGGCATGTGCCACCAGGCCTGGCTAATTTTTTCTATATATTTTTAGTTGGCCAATTAATTTCTTTCTATTTTTAGTAGAGATGGGGTATTGCTCTTGCTCAGGCTGGTCTCGAACTCCTGAGCTCAAACGATCCTCCCGCCTCGGCCTCCCAGAGTGCTAGGATTATAGGCATGAGTCACCATGCCAAGCCTGACCTGTGTTAATTTCTTATGACTGCTGTAACTAGCAAATTACTTGGGGGATTAAAACAGCACACATTTATTCTTACAGTGGTGGAGCCCAGAAGTCTAAAATGAATTTCACTGGGCTAAGGTTTTTCGGCAGGGCTGTGCTGCTTTAGAGGCTCCCATGATGCGTCCCATGTCCAGTGTTTCCCAAGTAAGCCCTAGCCACATGGGTCTGCACAGTTTTACCTGAACAGGCTTTTGCACTTAATGGCTCTCTCCTGTGGTTTCTACCTGAAATCCCCCCCACCCTGTTTTTGAGACAGGGTCTTGCTCTGTTGCATGTACTAGAGTGCAGTGGCATAATCATAGCTCGCTGCAACCTCAAATTCCTGGGCTCAAGCAATCCGCCTGCCTTAACCTCCTGAGTAGCTGGGACTAGAGGTGCATGCCATCACACCCGACTAATTTTTCTATTTTTTGTAGAGATGGCGTCTTGCTCTTGCTCAGGCTAGTCTCGAACTCCTGGCCTCAAGCAATTCTCCTGCCTCCGCCTGTCAAAGTGCTAGGATTACAGGCATGAGCCACTGTGCCCGGCCTTTTTTTTTTTTTTTTAAATAACAGCTTTATTGAGATATAACTCACATAACCATACAATTCACCTATAAAGTGTACAACTCAATGGTGTTTAGTATATTCATAGCATGGTGCAACCATCATCACAATCAATTTTAAAACATTTTTTCTCACCCCAAAACGAAACCCTGTACCCATCAGCTTCACACTCCATTTTCTCACAGCCCTAAGCAACCATGAATCTACTTTCTGTCTCTACAGATTTTACCATTCTGGACATTTCACAGAATCATACATACGGTCTTTTTCACTTAGTATGATGTTTTCAAGGCTCATCTATGTTGCGGCATGGGTCAGTCCTTCATTCCTTTCTATTGGCAAATAAGAACCTATTTTATGGATATATCATATTTTATGTATCCAATTCATCAACTGATGGACATTGGGTTGTTTCCATTTTTTGGTTATTATGAATAAAGCTACCACAAACATTTGTGTCCACATTTTATGTGGACATGTTTTCATTTCTCTTATTTGTATACCCAGGAGGAGTGCAGGGTCATATGGTAACTCTGACCTTTGCATATCAAAGTTATATCCATCTGTCAGAACCCAAATTCAGTGATACTTCTACAGTGTTCCGCCATCTCCCACTAAAAATGAATCTTCTCATTTTAGCTCTTTGAGGAATCTCCAAATTCTTTTCCACAAAGGTTGCACCAATGTGCAGTCCCACCAGCAGTGTAACAGTGTTCCTGTCTCTCCACATCCTTGCCAGCATTTGTTGTTTTGGGATCTTTTGGTAGAGGCCATCTCACTGGGGTTCGGTGGTATCTCATTGTAGTTTTGATTTGCATTTCTCTAAT
>CAUYRT010018685.1:0-44590 GCA_963574885.1 Lepilemur ruficaudatus | reverse complement strand
ATCACCATTGTTTCTTATAGCTGAATAGTACTCCACGGTATACATATACCACATTTTATTAATCCACTCATGTATTGATGGGCACTAGGGTTCTACTTTTAAAATTTATGTTTATGTTAATTTTTGTATAAGACACAAAGTATGGGCTAAGTTTTATCTTATTGCACATGGCCATCCAATTTTTCTGCACAATTTGCTTAAAAAAACCATAGTCTCACCATTAATTTCCCTTTTTACTGTAGTAAAAAGAAAAAGTTGACTATATCTATTTGAGTCCGTTTCTTAAAGTTCTATTCTGTTTCATTAATTTATGAGTCTATGTCTTTATCAATAGCACACTATCTTGATTGCTATAGCATTATAAGTTTTTAAATCAGGTAGTATCAATCAATTAACTTTGGTCTTATTTGTCAAATTATTTTGGCTAATGTATTTCCATTGTCTTTCCATATAATTTTAGTATCAGTCAGTCAATATTTACAACAAAATTATGCTGAGATTTTGGTTAGAAATCATTGACATCATAACAATGTTGAGTTTCTAATCCATGAGCACATTAAATCTATTTAGATATTCTTTGTCTTCTTTCTTCAGTGCTTCACAGTTTTCAGCACACAGATTTTACACACAGTTGTTAAATTTGTATCTAAATATGCCATTCATTATTGGTGATATTGTAAATGATAGGCTTTTTTAATTCCAAAGTTTTTGATAGTATATAGAATAAAGTTGACTACTATATATTGATCTTGTATAATGTCTTTGATTTGCACTGTTAGAATATCATAGACTGGGTAATTTATAATAAACAGACATTTATTGGCTCACAAACCTAGAAGTTGGGAAGTCCAAGACTAAGGGCCAGCATCTTGTGAGGGCCTTATTGCTGCATCAAAGATTATGATAGAGAGCACGAGGGGACCCAACTTATCCTTTTCTAAGGAAACTACTCCCATGACAACAACCCCACTCCAGCAATCATGTCCTTAATTCACTCACGAGGGCAGATTCCTCATGGCCTAGTTACCTCTTAATGGTCCCACCTCTCAGTTCTGTTAAAATGGCAATTCAATTTCAACATGAGTTTTGGAGGGGACAGCTGACTTTTTAGATCTAGAAGCTTTTTTGTAGGTCTAGGTAGGGGTGTGGATTTTATCTGTAGACAATCATGATCTATGAACAGAGAGTTTTCTTTCTTTCCAAACTAGGTAAGTTCTGATGCCCTATCTTCAAGTTTACTGATTATTTCTTTGACTACGTCAAGCTTGCTGATGAGCCTATTAAATGCATCCTTCACCTTTGTTACTCTGGTTTTCATTTATGGTGCATATATTTGATTCTTCTTTTATAACTTCCACCTCTCTGCTGAAATTACACATTTCATATTGCATGTTGTTCATATTTTTGAATAAAGCCTTTTACATATTAATAACTTATTAATATTTTAGCTTTCAAGAGTTTGACTATCAGTGTCATATTGCTTTGTCTCTTGACTATGTATTGGTTTTTTCTTGCTTTTCTGTGTGTCTCATCATTTTTTATTTAAAGCCATACAATTTGTACAGGACAATCTATCTATCCTGAGGTAACTTGCTTTTGTAACTAGAAATGAGTATGCCTTTTCTTATTCTAGCTATTTAGTAAGGGAGTTTGGGTCAATCTAGTCAATAATTGAGCTAGGTTGGGATTTTTCATTGCTATTTTACCTCAATGCACCTTTAGTGTCATCAGTTCTTTAATGTAGGGGTTGGTTCACAAAAAGGTTTCTTTGTCTTCATCCTAAATCTTCCTTTTGTATTGCACCTTAGAGAGGAACTCTCTATCGTCTTGTATTTCTTATAGCAGCATTGCATTGCTGTTTGTTAATCAACACTGGTGTTGTCAGATGTAAGTGGTGGGAGATATGATAGTTCTTTGTTGCACGGATTAAGCCTAAGTTATCAGAAGTCACTATGTCTCTGGGTCTGTATGATGTGGCCTTCTCAGAGCTCCTCCCCTATCTCAAGTATAGTTCTGGGCTCAGTAGCTTTTCCTGCTCTTCTCTCAAGAGGTAGAGGATTTTTATTTCTGTTTCCTTCCTCCAGCCACAAAGAGTTTTCTGCAATGGTTGATGGGCACTGGTTGATGACTCTTCTTCTTTGTCTAGTATAAGGCTCTTGTTTTGCAGAGAAAGTGGAGTTTTGTGCATTTCTCCACAGTGGCTGTTCTCCTGCCTCAGCCCAGTACCATGAGGGGTGTTTTGTCAGGATTCTTGGTAAACTTTCTAGTGAGCTTCCAGTCAGGTCATTAATCAAAATTACCTAATTTCATTATAGGCCACATCTAGAACAGGATATTTTTAACTATATTATCTGCAGGTAGCTCTCAGGGAGCCTAATCTTCACTAATCTTCAACTCAACACAGCTCACATTACTGGCAAATATGTCATCCATTCAATCACAGATGACAGAATGTAAAATTAAACCATATTATTGTGAAATGTCATAACTGGACTGTATGATGTTGAATCCTCCCTACCTCCATCTTCCCCTATACTTGTTATTATATGAAATGCCAGTGACATTTTCTAAAAATTACACTGTCAGATGTACTGTATTATGGTCCAGAATATAGCTGATAACTTCGTACACTATATAAAGTCCTCTTTATTATGACTCTCATAAGATCCTGAGCAACAAGTTAACTTTTACTGTAAGGAGCCGCTAACTCCTAAAACTAAACATGGCTATGTTGTTATTTGAAAATCTAGAACCAATTCTAATAAATGTAGAAAATATCATGCTTTTTAAGTTATGAAACTTACACCAACCTCACCTGTAGCTTTGTGTGAATCTCCTTACTCATATATTATGTGCAATTTAACTGCTACTTGGTTTTATCTTGTTTTGTTGAATATTGTCTGAGTCACTTGAAATCCTTTCTACACCAAAGGTATTAAAGACAGATTGATATCTAGCATGAACATGAGTGTATCCAGTGGCTTCTACCAGCTCGAAAGACCCTATTGTGCTCTTTTCAAATTCTGTGCTCAGTGATCTCATACTGGAAGCTTGACAATGGCGATGGTGGGAATATTTCAACCATGGAAATCAGCAAACATTAAAATTAGGCTTTTATTATTAATATTTTTTTTCTAGAAAACAGTTACCAGCACACCCTTAATAGAATATATTCATATTTACATTTAAAAATCAAAAAACAATTTTTGGAACTAAACAGTTTCTGGTGTGATTTTAATGTTTACTTAGTTATCATTGAGGTAGGACAAGTCCTGAACTAGAAAACACAAATAAAAATAATATGACTCTCAGTAAAACTATGGTAAAACACAAGTAAAAATATGACTCTCAGTAAAGCTATGGTGATCATATTGAAGCATTAGTAGAACGTCATCATTTATATAATTTTCTATAAAATCCTTCCTAAATCCAGTACATTTTAATTTTTGGTACACAATTATAAATCATGACTGTACATTGATAAATTTGGAAGCTTACAAATAGTTTCTTGGAATAATTTTATCTTAATGCTTCAATTATAGCCCATTTTACATGATAACAACCAGGCATCTTTAATGAAATATTTCCCTTAAAAACATCTATTACAGTATTATTTATTTAAGACTATAAAAATTGGCTTTATTAAAAGCCTTAATTTTATTCTGGTTTGGTGGGCCACCTATAGATCACCTCACTATTACTCTATTTTTATAGGCTCAAAAACTTCAAGCTCAAGAATTAGAATTTAATCAAGATTCTTGGTCTTTTATATTTTATTGAGTATATTTCTTTCTCCCTCACTGCCCACCATCCTATTCTTATGATAGAGAATTAAAATAGAGGATAGAGAATACTTCTTTTATTTGCAGATGACAAAAAAAAAATCCAAAATGATCAATCAAAATAGAATTAGTAAGTGACTTTAGTAAGGTCCCTGGATATGAGGTCTTTATACAAAAATTAATAACCTTTCTGTGTACTAGCAATTAGTAAAAATAAAAAATATGATAGAATTTACAAAAACCTCCTAAAACAAAAAATATCAAGGAATATATTTGCCAAAATATATGCAAGACTTGCACAGAAATCTGTCACAAACTTTAAAAGACCTAGTAAATGCTCATATATTGGATGAGTCACTATTGCTAAAATATTGGTTAATAAAATTAAAAGTTGATACCACAATTTAGATATCTTAAGGCCAACCACCAACAGGCACATAGCCAAAATGCAGATCATCCTGATTTCCCCTCAAATGCTAGTTCTAATCATCAACAAAACACAGAACTTAAGCTTTTCGTCCTTGTCAGCATAATATAGTGAAATTAAACCAATTAGCTATAGACAAATAAGCTTAAACATCTCTACTTGCCTAAGAGGAACATAAGTTTATTATAGCCAGTCAAAATGAAAATCAATTTACTTCCTCATTTATGCTTTATATGCTGTACTGTAACAGCTATGAGTAGGACTTACCACTTTGGTTTCAGGTCTCCCAGTTTGTGAACTGTTCATTTGTATGTACAATAAACTTCTACAATTTTTAAATGTGATTTTACATTGTTTTTGACAATATTAATTTCCCTTTTAAATGGATCTCTACACAGAACAACAATAAGCTCACACAAATGAGAAATGATTTTTATTAGACGAAGCTATTGATAATTGTTTTCTTATTACAGTCCTACCCTGCAGTCGCTCTGGTAATTGCCAAAAAATAAAAAGTCCGATATGACTAATTATTGATAAAGATTTGGGAAACAAAAACTCTTACTGGTAAAAAGTAAATTTGTTCAAATCTTGGATTCCAATTTGGGAATAGCTAAATAAAAGTTATAAGTAGTCTAAAATATAATCACAGTTTAAGATAAATATTCTAATTAAACTCTTGCAAGTATATATAGATGTAGTCTGCAGGATTGTAGCAATGATAATTTGGAAACTTAGATGTCCATCATTGTGAGAATGGACATGTAATTTGAATATAGTCATGCTCTGCACAACATTTCAGTCAATGATGGACCACATATGAGAAGTTCATCCCATGATGTTATAATGTTGTGTAGTTACTGTACCTTTTCTGTTTAGATATGTTTAAATACACAAATATTTAACATTGGATTACAATTATCTACAGTATTCAGTACAGTAACATGCTGTACAGGTTTACAGCCTAGGAGCAATAGGGCATACCAAATAGCCTAGATGTGTAGTAGGCAATATCATCTAAGTTTGTGTAATTACAAAATTTGTATGATTACAAAATGACAAAATCACCTAATGGGGCACTTCTGAGAGTGTATCCCTATTGTTAAGCGATGCGTGACTGTACTACTGTTGAAATAAACAAAGGCTACCAAAATGAAAACAAGCAAAGGCAACGTAGTGAAAGCTTGCTACAGCAAGGGAGTAGGCCACCATCGCCTGTATTTGACAGAGACACAAGGGCAGGCAGTGGATTGGGAAACTGTACTGTAGAAAAAAAGGAAAACTTCAAATGTTTTATAATTGGGAGTTGCTGGAATGGGAAAACTTGAGGTGGGCTAACAAGAAGCAAGGTGTCTATGTTATTGGTTAAGGCAGCATATTTAGCTTTTTCTGGCTGGTCCTAAATTGGAAGCAGGAACAAAAATTATAGAAGCTAGAGGTTATTTGACCCAGTTATTTACCATTTTGTGCTGACTGATGCAGAGATTGTGGGCAGAGTTCTATCTTTATACACGTTGTGAGTGCGGTGCTCACCGTCTGGGGGATGGACATGCTTGAAGCTCTGACTTGGATCAGGCAAGGGCAATATACATAACCTAAACAATTGTACCCCCATAGTATGCTGAAATCAAAAAAATTTAAAGAAATACATGGTGTGGCCATTGTTCATTTGCACAGTCTATCACTGCATGACTGTGAAAACACGTGAACTAAGTCTTCAAGTATCAAAATAATGATTTCTCAAAACATAACAGCTGAAAAAGAAGGAAAGTTTTTTTAAGGTAGTACTATATTGTAGGTCTTAAGAAACAATATTATATTTTATTATGAATGCATTCATATGTAATAAAAGTATTAAAACACTGCAGAGAAAGGATATATAGTAACTTTGATAGCTGCTTTCTCTAGGAAGGAAGGCAAGTGGATGAAGGAGTAGAACTTTAGTATACGATATTTCATTTCTTGAAAATAAATTGGAAGCAAATGTGGCAAATATAGGTTTATAGGTGTTCATTTTCTGTTTTTAGAATGCTTGAATATTTCACATTCTAATTTTATCTTATCTTTCCTCCTCTTCTTGCTCCTTCTTTTTCTGAGAATAAATATCATCCACCTGAGCCCTAGGCATTATAATTAGCTCTTGGCCAACATAACTTAGATTGGAGTCAAGATGTCGTGTTTACCACAACCAGGCAGAAACAAAAACATGTGGGTAGGGCCTATGTAAAACAGCAAGGAATGACGGCAATGGTGTTGAACATGAATGACCCAATTAAAGACTTTCAAACTGAGGATAGTCTAAAGCAATATGCAAGTAGTGCCTGACTTGGCCTGCAGGGGTTTTAACAATGTTAAAGACTTTCTTGTGAGCTATTAATATAATGAATGCAATGAACAAGGACATAAAAGACCTCCTAAGAGAAAAGTGCCAATAAGAGCTAACAAGAATGAGGACAACTAGAGAAAACCTTCAGGGTTTGCCTGGGCTGGAGAAACAGTGTTAAGACTGAAACATTCCCTCAATCTATAATCGTTTATAAAGCTTACTGTAGGTCGGGTATTGTGACAAATGCTAAGATTTCAAAGGTGACATCAATGGCATCACATTCTAAAAGATGAATGCCCTGAATTAAAACAGCAGAAGCAAGTCTAAAAGAGAGAGTTTCCTTTAAAATATTTTTAGGAGATAGACATCAAAGAATTGTTTGCCAGACATGAGCATGGTAGGCACTATTCATTTCCAACTGAGGCTATATACAACCAGGGAGTTTTGTTAAGAGCAGGAGATATGAAAAGGAATTGGAAACCACTCCTCATCCCAATATGTTGAAAAGGATACTAAGAGAGTCTACAGGAATGAAGAGTTTGAAGGAGTCCATAGACTACTATTAAATAGGTAACCCGCTCAAACGAGCCTCTAAAACAAGATGAAAAAAATGAGTACATGCATGACACGGATGAAAGAAGGCCAAACTGCACATCAGTAACAGTGTGGAAACACACAGATGGGCCTGTTAATTAGCAAAGGCTTTAAATAGATTTTCCATCTCTGTATGTTGGCATAATACATGTGTTGATATCCTAAACCTCCAGCAACCCTCCTAATCCATCTTTTCTCTATGAACTTGCATGAGTCAGCCATTTGTGAAATGTTTTGCATGTATCTTGTTTCTATTAATAAAGTACTAAAGTTTTCTTTTTCTCTCTCTCTCCCTCCCTCCCTCCCTCCCTCCCTCCCTCCCTTCCTTCCTTCCTTCCTTCCTTCCTTCCTTTCTTCTGTTCTTTCTTTGAAGTTACTTTGGAAGGGAAAGTGGAGTTACAATTAAAGGGTGTCCCAAAAGTCACCAGACATAAGGAAAATAGGAAATTGTAGCTAAATGTACTTTTATTTATGAAATATTCATTACAAAATTTTATAAAATTTTTCCTTTGCATAGAGACTTTTGGGAAACCCTGTAGATGTCTTGGAAATATGTCATGCATGCTAATATCTATCAAATGAGATAAAATAGAAAAAAAAAAACAAGAACTGATACCTGATTCAACATGGGAGAGGAGAGAGTAGGCTGAACCATGAGTTTATGTAGAACAACTGAGACTTAAAGGCTTTAAATATATTACATTGTATTTGTTATATGTGCCTGAAATATAGAAAAATAATTAATGTGATTCTGACATTAATTCAAGAAAAATTCCTAAACAATAGCAAAAAACAAATGCATGGAATTTGACCATTAAGTAACGTCAATAATATTTTAGCAAATAAACCTGAAAATCCATCACTATCCATTGTTACAAATAGTTAAATGAGAAGGGAAATTCTTACAATGCCTTTGCTCAAAATGTTTCTGACATTATTTGAGAATTTGTAGTGTATAATTTCAAGTATTTTCAGACTAATAGCTTCTCTTTTTAGAGTGAATCAGCTTTTCAAAGCACCCAAACATTATTTAATGCCACTTTAGGTAAATAAACAAGGACACTGACAATCCTATGTTACTCAAAATCTGCCTCATAAAGCAGTTTCAAAAGGATTCTATAAAGTCTTGATCAATTGAAACAACTCTGAAAAATAAGCATTAACTACCATGGTGGCTACTCCAAAAAGCATGCTTTTAAGTGTATTTTCCAGTATAACTATTTAAAACATTAACAAATAAAAGACAGGGCTTAGAACTTCATGACTACATACCAACCAGAGTTCAAGCTGCAGACAAAATTTTACAGTTACTCTTTCAATATTAGCTGCCTCAAAAAAAAATCAAAGTTTGCTTTGTACATTATACATTATACATAAACCAATATGGAGATATTCTGCACAATAATTCCATTGGTGAAATAAATTCTGAAATATTATATATTTTCATATTCAAATACTCTTCTTGGTAAAAGTTTTATAACATTTTTCTGTAACATCAAAGGCTTAATTTTGGAGTTACTTTATATTTTAAAAATAATGTATTCCTTCCTTCTTTTAATCCAACTTCCCAGAAAGAACAAATTGGAATGTCTTAATATATTAACTTTCTATTAAAACACATGCAGATTTCTCAGATGTGGGGAACCAATTTGACAGCCTTATGAACTTTACATCTACTGAAATGCCTTCTAGTTGACATAACGGCTTTAAGAGCACCAAAAACTAACATTGAAGGGAATCTGTCAACACATGCATTTTTCCATATGAGTCATTTCTCTCTGGAAAGCATCTTGGATCAAAGAGGAAAACTTCTATTTGAATAAATTTACCATTATATTATTTTAATGGTAGATGGCAAGCCCTGAAAAGTTTTTAATAAAAATTATACTTTTATACTTGTTCTACAACCAATATTATTAATAAAATGATGATCATGATTTCTTCTGTATCTCCATCTTTGAGTTAGATATTTTGAACTAGTTTTATTTCCAATTAAAAGTGACTGTGCACCCACCTCAACATCTTTCTTTCTGAGTTTGTTGAGATTAAAACACAAGAAGGTTGAGGTTATTATCTCCCTCAATCCATACTTAAACTTTTGCAATGGAAGTAATAAATGCATAGTTCTCTGCTCACACTGCACTAGAAGATGTTCTCAAGAACATGCCAAAATAGAGTGGGCAGGCTAAAGCTGACCTTAAATGCCCCATGCCTAGACAATCTGCTGCCTGGCCAACCTGACTATGAGCAGAAAGAATGAAAAAAAAAAACAGATAAAAGAAAAACTATTATTAAAGTAATGAGACATCTGAAATAGCTTTTAGAAGAAGGGCCCTAAATTTAATTATGTTTATTACTTTTTTCAATAAATTTGGATTATAATGGATTACAAGATAGGCTGAGTTCAGCTAAATGTCAGAACCTATTAATAAGAACCAACTTGTACACTTTGCTCAGCCAGAGAAAGTACAAAACTCTCTTGATGCCCAGACAAATCAATTAATTTCGTTTTAAAATCTTTTGATGACCTCCAGAGTTTTAAATCATTGTGTTTAGCAGCATTCAAGTTTCTATCCATTATTTAAAAAAAAGAAAGAAAGAAAGAAAGAAAGAAATGAAAAAAATCTCTGCCTGGTATATTGTACAAACGATTTTATTAAATAAATTAATTTATAAATTTAAAAAGGTTCTAAAATTATTCAGGTGCATCTCTCAGTGGTAATATTTATTTCTTAAGAAAATATTTATAGTTAACATTTCAATTTCTATTCAATAAACAATTAAAAAGTACTTTCCCTAGGCCACAACCTATAGCATAGTCAGGTGATAAGAAGGTGAATAAGATAAGACTCATGACATCAACGAGTTCCCAGACTATTGTATAAAAAGACACACATCAAATTACTACTTATAACCTACTGCTTTATGATCTTTTTTTGAAATTAAGATCTTCCACAGTAATGACTAAGTCTTATAGTTACAGTTCTCTAATGGATGTGAAAGGTGCTGATGTTGACCATGATGATATGCTAGGTCAATCGGTGCCAAGCCAAAGCAATCAATAGTGTTAAGAAAACATGATGAGCTGGTCACAAGGTGGAAACCCTTGAGGTTTTATAGATGCACAATCAGATTCAGTAAATCTATATGTATCTGAATCAAGCAACCGTTACTACATAGGCCTATTCTCTCTTTAACATGTGTAAGAACAATATAAAGTTATTTGATAAATGCTATTCAAGTTCTTCCATAACTGTTATAAAAGCATAGAGATAAATAAATTTTGCAGATATTTAAAAGAGAAGAATTTCCAACAACGTATAAAGTGGTGACAATACTTAAAACTCTCATTATTTGTCAAATCCACGGAAACCCAGGAGGAATTTCCAATAGTGAAAACATGTTATGGACTGAGACCAAACAGTAGGATAGTAAGACTTAAGAAGTTATTGCACTAATCCACACTGAATTCTGCTACCTTAAAAACCCAGGTACCTCACTTGGAAAGTTTCTCTAACTCTATGTAGCACAGTTATGCATGTAGCTCTCTTCAAAGGTAACTACTTAAGACCATTAGTTTATTATTAACTTTTCTTCCACATTCCTTTGGATACACTTCTCACTAGAGCAACATTGCCAAAGGCAGAAATTACCAACTGATGGTGCATTATAACCTGAGCTGTGAACTTAGCAATAGGAAGGATGAAATACTAGAAGCCATGGGAGCAATAAAACTTATAATCATTCACACTCTGTCTGTTGTTACACACACTTCAAATATTCCAAATTTCATAAGGATAACTTTCTGTCATACTGCTAGACAAATAGGCTCTCAGAGCAAAAGTTTTCTTCTTTTCCCAAGAAAGAAAAATCCGATATATAACATAGACATGAAAAATTTGCTTACTGTCTGTGCACATCAACAATCTCTCCTGCTAAAAACCAAGGAGGATTTCAATCGTATCTACCATGGGGTGGATGATGTCAATGAAAATCCATTATTCCTGTTTATTGGCCACCAACAGATAGGTAAATGTCTCTTAAGTGGAGAAGAATAAAGAACACTAGAAAATAAAAAAGAAAAGAAACCCAAGGAACTTAAATCCTGTGAAAAGAGCTTGCCATGAAAATATTTTTTAAGATTACCAAAATAGAGTCAGAGCAGACTATCTTTGATGTGATCTCTAGATAGACAGGTGAAGGAGACAGAAGCAGAGAGAAGAGAAAGGTGGGAAGATGGGTGAGGAGGGGTGGCTTTAATGGCTAGAATGGGCCATAAATTATGCATTTGTCACTGCCAGTGCTCCCGAGTTCATAACACCTCAAAATTCTATGAGGCGTGTCTGGTATGGGTGGGTCATGTCTGAGCCTTTACTCCAGAGCATGAAACAAAAAAGCGAAGGAGTGTCACTCCTGGTGGTGTTGAGGGGAGAGGCCCCTGGTCATTTTCTATCTCTTGCATCACGATTAAGCAGTTGTCCTAAATGCCATCTGAAAAAAGCAGAGGAAGCATCTTTTTGGCAATAAACTTGGAGTTGGGGCTGAATCTTTCATGACTGAGGCCATTTCAGGGAAGAGGCCTCTCACTCAGGAAAGAGAGAGGAAAAGCCCACACTCTTTAAAAATGTTATGTCTATTGCCAAAAATGTCATCAAGTTTGCACAGGACAATAAATTTTTTTTAAAAAAATGTCCTCCTTCAACCATGTGATAATATCCAGTTGCTTTGTAAAGGACCACTAGAGAAATTCTAGAAATTCAGGAAAGTTGGTGTGGCTAACAAGCCCATTCAAATCAGAAGGTTATGAAAGGTTTTGGGAGACCAGATTATAAATCCTAGATTTTTAAATCAATCTCTGACTTCTTTACTTGTCAATAGTGTGATTTCTACTTGCCTTCCATGGGTATGGAAATATCTTTGGGTAGAGATAAAAATATTGTGACATTCACAGTCAACACCTCCGTATACAACATGGGAAAAAAATTAATGATGTTGGATGTTTAGTATTATAAGGAGTCAAAAAGGTATACGCCATCTCATGTCATTTATTTGGGTACCCCTTCTCTCCTGGATTCACCAAAGCATAGAAGAAATGTGCTGACTGCTACTGATGATATCTGGTATCTTACTGTGTGGAGTAAGAGACTATCACAATATTGACTTGAACAAAGTGAAATAACGCTGGAAACCAACAAGAAATTGGCCAACCTGATTAGTCACATCCTTGAGATGAGTAATGATACACACAGAGGAGGAAATATGAAAATAACCCTTGATACGTCAGAGATTTAGTTTGAAAAAAAAAAGGATTAAAGAAAAGAAAAAGAGTATTAAAACATCTTCCACATCATGACTCCACTATTAAGTTTTGTGTAAATGAATATGGCTGATAGACAATTGGAGGTGAACTGAACTAGACAGGCAAATTTCTTCAGAAGTCACCTTTAAGGAATGTATCTAAAGAGAAAGAGAAGAATTATCAGCGAGAAAATTAAAATAGAAATCTCTTCAGATTTCCAAGGTTTCCAAAATAATAATATAAACATCCAACTTGCAAAACAAAAGACGAAGAATTTGCAGCTATTTGTTCGAAAGCACAACAGGTTATGGTGAAGCAAATGGAGTGAGTCCTTTTACCCAGAGATTGAAATAAGTGGCTGCCAGTAGGACTTTGCATGCAAAACTCAGAATTCAGACCTACTGGCCTGAAATCTGATTATGTTAAGGAAAGACCTGCAATATCCAAATCCCTAATTTAAAAGTTAGCTATAATGAGTTGCTGTGCAAAATACTCCAGAAATGAAGAAGTATCTCATTCATCAGAGAAACTTGGCATTTAAAAATAAAATGCTTTCACTCAATTTTAACTGAGAAAGAAAGTCATATAAACAAAGCCTTACAAAGGCAGTTTTCCCAGGGTGAGGCTCATCCATTGCACTCCAGATGTGCTGACCCTTGTGTTTTCCCCTTCTTAGAATGAATGAATGAATGAATGAATAAATAAATAAATAAATAGCCTTATGTTTCAAGATGATATTGTTCAAGATAGCATTGATCCTCTGGAAAATGGTATCAGGTGTAAGGATGATTTTAAAACAGAAATAAGCTTTAAAAACAGATGTTTCCTTCAGTTTCAAACAGATTTCTTGCCAAATATTACAAACTAGTGAAGAAGTCTCTGGGGACCTGGAAATCAGAATAAGAAAAAGGCAATAGAGACAGTTTTACAATCTAGAAGAGTAGCATGATATGTTCATGTTCTACAGTACATAAATTTACATAGGAGGGTTTAAAATTCATGAAAATCATAAAACATTCATTCCTAACAGTTTAAAATGTATAATGTAGTCGTATTACTTTTAAATCTAGTTCATTCTTTTACTCTCTCATTGAATTACAGTTTTAGTTCATTTATTTCTACTCTTCCTGTTTTCTAATAATTATACTTAAAGCTGTATTTTCCTTTGCCACTTTGATCATATGTCACTTTAGTTACATATGTAGTTTATCTTCCTTGGAGCATGGGGAAGTAAAGTATAGTGATTTAGACTTCGGACTTTGAAACTAAACTGCTGGAATTCAAATCCTAATGTTACATGTTAGCTATGTAAAATTTAGCACACCCTTTAAGTTCCCTGTGTCTTTAAGTGGCATTAATAATAGTACTGATAACATAAGGTTTTTATGAGAATTAAACATATAAACATGGCTGACACATTTGTAACTACACATGGTAAATACAGAATAAATATTAATAGTAAGTATTATTTTTAATGTCAACATTATCATGTAGGTCTAAATAGTAATCTCCATTTTTATCTAAAAACCCACAAATTATTTAGAAGTATTAAGTTGGCTTTTTTACGTTCATGATCGAGAGATACTTTGCTAGATACTTTGCTAATTCTTTTGGCAAGGTTTAAAGTTAACTATTTTATGATCATTGAACTTTACTTGCATATTATCAACTTTTTGAACATGTTTCTGAATCTCTTCTTAAATATAGTCAATTTTTATGAATATATACCCATTTTTAAAAGGGGTTTATAATTTTTTTTTTTTTGCCTTGGAGTTTTGCTAAGGCAAACATCCTATTGCTTAATATATTGGACACACAATGAAGACAGAATGTAGGGAGTTTAGAAAAGATGCTGCCTGATCACTCCAGGGTCTCTTCTTTGTTTGGCTTCAGCTAGCTTTCAGCACCATTCACAGTTGTCATTTTCTGTATGTCCTTGGCTGAGGTTTATCTCTTCAATTTTATTTGTTTTCTAACTTTTAGGGCCTTATCACAATTTCTCATCCAATGAAAAAGCCTATTTTTTTCTTATTGTTTAAATTTTATGTTGTTTCTAGATACTTGATGCAGGATAATAAGAGTGAAGTGTGTGTTCAGTTCAGTATCTTGAAACAGAAGTTACAATATGTATTTCTTAAATGCAACACACTTTAAGTAGAAAGGTAAAAAAGCTAATGATATTTTAGGTATGCCAGACAAGAAAAAGACAGGTTATTAATATTAATCTCAAAAAAGAATTTCAATTAAAAATAGTAAACAAAATATTGGGGGTATACTTTTTACTTTAATAAAGTTATTATACATATTTTAACTTTAACTGTCCTAAAACTATATTCTTCAAATTAAAAAGTAACATAATACAACATGAAAAATGTTAGAAGTATGAGGAAAAGGTGACAGAAATATTTATACTGAAAGACTTCACAGGGTCTGAGAGATCAAATAGGTTAAAAATAGAATATAGAGTATTTGAAATAGTGAGCTAAAATAACTTTCATATATACTTATTAAACTTTAATTTTTACAAAACTGGTGATATATGTTTTTAAGCCTAAATTAAACAATTATAAAAGTGGATCACATATATTTCCACAAAAAAATGCATTTGAGACTGCAAAACTTACATAACCACCAACATTGGACCAGACTGAAAAATAAAACTTATTAATAACAATTATTTAATTTCATCTGTTGAAGGAAAAATTTACTATCCTAACCAAAAATGCCAACTCTTAATAATTTTTAAGATATAAAACAAAACAATTCTACTATATTATTAGTATATTACTTTATATAATTAGTTGCATAATGTTCTGCATGTAATTTTTAAAGTCAATCTGATGACAAATGCTTCCTTTATTTATTTATGTATTTGATAATTTAAAATTAGGTTCTGTCTCATTGCCAAACTGTGATGAATGATCACTTTTCATGTTACCTCAGGAACCCAATGTGGAAATTTGAGTTAGTGTAAGATTTTATATTCAGTCCCGTAATGTGTTTATGTTCCTGTGTTTCAGCACTCTGGACAGCTCCCCCAGTTTGTTCCCTCTTGGTCCTGTCCTGCGTAGTTCAGAAATCATAACCATCGGTGGGTTTTTAATCCCATTTATCATTTTATCTCTAGAACATGCTTGACTCCATCACTTTTGATTGTTATCAGTTTCACATTCTGTTTGAAAGTATTTCCTTACATATGCATTTGTGGACATTTTAGAAGAAAATTGGGAGTGTCTGATGTTTCCCTCACTCTGTCATAATTAAAAATGACAGACTATTATTTGGCCAGTAAAGAGGCAGGACAGCATGCATAGCCATTAAACATACAGGCTCTGGAGTCAGGATTACTAATTAAATGTGAATGCTGGTTCTCTAACTTACAGAGTGTTTAGGAAAGTAACCTAAATTTATGAAGATCCAGATTTCAAATATAACTTGCAAAGAAAACCAGTATCTAACTGGTAATATTAGTGCATAGATTACACAAGTTAATACACAGAAAATTTCTTATTCACCACTAGCATATAATTAGATTCAATTAAAAATACCTTATATATCACTGATAGTTATATTTAGCAGGGAAGAATTACATCATCTAAGCATTAATATACACATAGTCCTTTGTACATTATATGTAAATATATAATTTATGAAGTGCATGAATCAATTTATCTTTTAGTGCACTGTAAAAAGTAGAATACAGAATTTTGTTTTCTTAAACCAGAAGTTGCTGCTTATGTGTGGAATCTCATACTCAGCCTATGTCCTTCCATTTAGACTTCTTTCTTTTTCTGGCATTTCTAATCAGAACATTTCTATCTCCTCTTGTGAGTTTAGGCTCCATATCTGAAAAGAAAGAAACAAAAAGTTTTCACAGTACAAATCCACTTTTCAAATACTATGTATACTAAACTTTGTAAGTATGTGTGTAGGGGCAGGGAGGATTTAGTATTTGTGTATGTAACAATATTGGGTTAGGCTTTAAAATTTTTTAAGTTTGTGGAATGCTCATAGGATGAAAATACTTGAAAATGTTAATAGGATTTCTCCATACTAAATTAATTTTTAAAATGGAAATGTCAGTTTATTTTTAACAACATAATAATTAAGTTCACACAAACAACTGTTTGTTGATTTGTTTTATAGAAACAATCTATTTTATGAATAATTAACTGATTTTGTGAGTGTTTTGGTATCACACAGAATCATTCTCTGTGTAAAAGCTTGATGCTAGCTGCAAGTGATTAATGTTTTATATAAAAGTAAGCAATTTCTCTATTTTTTCAAGTAGTGGAATTAGTTCTAATTCATATCTGTTGCATTTGCTAACATTCTAATTGTCACACTGGTACATTTTTATCCATTTATTTTTCACAGGTGCAGTAATTGTAGGGTTTTCCAGGCATACTATACTCTTAGGTAAAAATATGTTATAATCTGTATTCATTAAATATTTTTTTAAAACTAAGATAAAAAGATAATAACATAAAAGAAAATATAAAATTATTGGATGATAGTACAGTATAATTTTTACACAGTTAACCAAAACAAGTTTGTAGAAATATATAATCTTTTATCTAGGTGTATTAGTCAGGGTTGAATCAGAGAAGCAGTGGCTATTGTCTCTGGGTCTGATGCTGAAGCCCAAAGTCTGCCAGATATGCAATTAGGAAAACAGAATGGATATACAGTGGGGAAAGTAAGAACAAACTGGAAACTGTGAAGCTGAACTGGAATACACAAGATTGTGTGGAAAACCAAATTTGTCCCTGACCATTTCCAAGTGTCCAGCTTTGACAGCCTTAATGATGGGGATGTCCTGCAGCAGAAGCTAACACCCTTTGTCTCAGATAAACATACCCCCTGACTGAGAATTGGAGAAGCTGAAAGAGAAAATCTGGCGGGAATAGTATACCCAGTGTATTAGTTTTCTAGGGTTGCCATAACAAAGTGCCACAAACTAGTTAAAAACATGTTATAATTGGTATTCACTAAATATTTTTAAAAACTGATATTAAAAGATAATATATAAATTTAATGGCTTAAAACAACAGAAATGTATTATTTCACACCTCTGGAGCTGGTGGTCCAAAATTAGGATATCAGCAGGGGTTTGCTCTCTATGAAAGCTCTAGGGAAAGAATGTTTTTCTTGCTTCCTCTAGATTTCTTGCTATCCCTTACCTTATAGCTACATCACTCCATTTTCTGTTTCTGCCTTCACATAGCTTTCTCCCTTGTGTGTTTATATATCCTTTTTTCTTATAAGGACACGAATTATATTGAATTAGAACTCTCCATAATCCAGTATGACTTCATCTTAAGTGTGATAACATGTCAAATACCTTATTTCCAAATACCTTATTTCACAGATTCTGGGGATGGAGATTTCAGTATATGTTTTGGGGGGACACAACTCAACCCTCAATGCCTGGCTTTGGCCTGACACTGAGCAGGTGAAACAGCAAGTTAGTGCAGAACCTCCAATCTCCCAAGTATAAAGGGACATGACTGATTCTCCACTTCGTCCACACAAATATTGTGTAAAATATCTCTTTTGGACCACTTTAACTCAGAATGGTGCACACTTTCTCCAATGATCTGTAATTCACCTTTGCCATCTAAAAACAGCTCATATATATGTAGGTCTGGTTGGAATTGCAAATGCATAGGACAGCTTTTAATTTTCATTGCTTAGGATTTTTTTTTCTCTTATTCTACTAAGTTCTGAGCAACTTTCCATGATAATTCTTTGTGTTGGTGCTATAGTTCTGGCCCCTTTACTCTGAAGGTATATTTTCTGGGAATCACACTTATGAATGATCCACTTAATATGAAGTGGGTCCTACCAGAGTCCCCACTTTGGAAAAATATAAGGCTTCAACTTCTGTTCCCATGCCACTAAAAGTCATCCCAACAGAAATTTTACCTGTTCATGGATTGGCAAATGCCTTTAGATCAAAAGTTGCAGCAGGGTTCTACTTACCACTCTAGATTCCGAATCCCTTTAAATCCATTTACTGTCTTGTTGGATCTCTTACAGTCCAAAATGATTTTAATATATGTTATATATAACTATTTTGATATTTTCAGCAGGATGTTTCCAACAAATAATCTAGCCCACTATTTTTCTAGAAATGGAAGTCTCGGTCTTTTTTTCTTAATACTAGACAGAATGTCTAATGTTTATATGGATGTGTAAACACAAAATAATTGCTAATGATGTTTGATAAACAAAAGAATAAGACCAGCAGCAAATTAAAATGGGTAATGGATATAAATGGCAAATTCACAGTGAAGAAATCACAAAGGGCTAATAAACATATGAAAAGAAAAGCATAGACAATTAAATGATGTACAATAAGTTCTATGTACTTCACCTGGAGGCTCATAGAAGAAACACAGATGAGACATATAAAAGAAACACAAGCCAGACTCTCTGCTCAATGATTTCTTCCTGAGAGGATATTTAACCTACTTTTTGGCATTTTTATTTTAGAAACACCAAATTTAACTCATAAATTAATTATTTAAGTGCTACATGTTTAAAGCACTACATTTCTTATTTTTCTATGCTTCCATGTCTCTTTGCCTCTAAGAAATTTTCTCACATAGCACACAAAACTTTTTCCTTTAGGCCATTTCATAACCACCTCATTTTTCATCTACATTTTCCGAAGTAAGATGTTAAAGCACAATCTATATATGCTAGTGATTTTAAAATGATCCTCAATAACTTGCTTCTAGAAAATAATCTATTTGACCTAATAGCTTTTTTATCCAGTAATGGAAAAGTTAGAAAATAGCCAAAGGAAAATTTTAATTTCTCTTCCTAGAAAATATAGAATTGAATTAAACTGATTTATGAACTAAATGAATTTGGGTGCAGTTCAAGGCCAACTGTTATACTGACTGTCATACTGAAAAATTTCAATGTGCTAGTAAACTGTTTTTAAGGCTTTTCTCATTTTTTTCCAAACTGCAATCAGGTTCAAAGAGGAGATACGTAATTCAAATATTACATAATTAAAGCTATGTCCTACCCAAATTTTGTTATGTGAGCTTGTTACATTTTGGGGTTTACCATTAGTCTTATTATTCACATATTATGTCAATACAATTTCAAAAGGGAGTTAGAAAAATTCCAATAAGTAGCTGATGACTTTTTAATATATAAATTATTTTTATTCATTTTTTTAAAAAAAACCTTGATTATATGCTGTTTGTCTATTAGCACATTGACAATTAAGAGAAAATTAATTTTACTTTTTGCTCCTCAATGCTTGAGAAATTTTTTTTGCCTGAGCCATTCTTTTTCAATTTGTAAAACACAGAGGTTCCACTAGATCTCTAAAATTTTTAGTTATAAAATTTGGACCACTCACAATGTAATGATTCAAATGGAAAAAAAAATTAATATCCAATTGTTTAGCACTTCTATCCCATGTATTCCCAATAGCTATTAATAATCACCACATGTAAAGTGCCTTGCCAGCCACCAATGACTTCACTTTCCCTTTCCTTAGCATTTAAACACTAATTAAATTCCTCGGGTAATAAAAAACCCCAGCATGTGTCATCTTAGTGACAAGTTTGATGTTCAATTAAACCATCTGGAATTTCATAACATAAAGACAGTGCTATAACAGAAGTTTGATTTGTCCAGCCAGGTAATTGTGATGTTTGATTTCCGAAAACGTCTTAGAAAGCAACAAAACAAGTTGTGGGATTATCCTTTTTGTTCATGTGTCTAGAGATTTCTATTGATGGTAAATTTATGTTTTCATCTAATTGAATTAAAACTAAATTTCATGAAAACTATAAATGTACAAGTCAAAAAGCTGTCATATGTAGTCAAAAATAATTGCTTTCAAAGAACAGTAATGGGTTGAAATGATTAGCAGTATACATTTGGAATATAAAAATATGAAAATACAATATAATATGCATTTTAACAGTAGATATTCTTGCTATACTCCTATCGCTACACAGGACAGAAAAACAACCCTAAGAGAGCGGGCACATAGAAAAGAAGACATCTAATTATCCTGATAAACAGTAACACTAGAAAAAAGTCTCAGTATCAAGTTTAACAAAAATTACGTAAAAATAGTGCTAGACTATAATTGTGACCAGGCAATTAATAATGGTGATAAAAACAACACTAATTCTCACCCAGCACAAATGCAAGGAGAAAACAGATATTGGGGTATAAAGGTACAGGACAAGAACATATGAAATGAAAGACTCAATATTGTATAGCTCAGTTTTATCTTACTCTCCACTACCAGTCACAGTTCTATAGTGAACTTGATTTCAAGAAGTCAAGTTTTTTTCAAGAAGTCAAGTTCACTATAGAACTACTTTAGGTCTACTTTATTTCCAGAGCTTAAGCATGGGAGAGTGAAAGGATCATGTCTAACACAGCCTTGCCATGCATACTTAAGAAGAAGTAGAAATAGGGAATATAATTCAATTATATAACAATAAAGACTACCAAAAGATGACAGTAGACAAAAGCACTGAAATTCCACAATCATTATCAAATAATTTCAAGAAATATTGTATAGACATGTTTGTTTTGGGCCAAGGGGAGTGGGAGTTTTGAAGCCATCAGCCACTTTTCTCTGATAAGCTTCTCCCACTTTTCAGGCCCCAGACTTGAGTTAATGTGACAATAACTATCAGAATGCTTTTAGCTGTAAAACCAGAAAATTTCAATTTAAAATGATTTAACTTTAAAAATGCATTACTGAACTTAAAAATGAGCCCCGAAGTCTGGCAGGCTCCAGGCACCACATGTCAGGGCTCTGGCCTGCTATTCTGCTTTCTGCAGTACTCACTGTTCGCTTTCCCACCTATTGACTTATCCTCAAGTTGGCAACAAGCACCTGCAAGAGTGCAAAAGTTATATTCAATCTCCTTTCAATCTCCTAAGCATAAAAAATTCTTCTGGTTTTATAACTTCTTCTAGGGAGCTGGATTTTTTTTTTTTTAACAAAAGTTACTTAGCAAATATCTCTTCACATTCTATTTTCCAAATTTGAATACATCCCTAAAACCAATTTCTAGCAAGAAGAGTGGATTAGATTGATTAGTTAAAATAGAGTAGATGTTGAGATGATAACCACAATGACCACTACCATGTATAAAATGATTGGAATTTAACTCTAAAAGTTAGTAAATATTTACTTTTTGAAAATATATTAACTCCATAGATATATGGTATAATTGGTTCACTTGAATTCAGTTAATCAAAAGATCAACCCCTACATGGCAGACTTTGTTGGTTGGTGAACAAAAACCATTGCACGGCTCTTTTCTGAAACAACTTTTATCTATGAGCATGCTGTTCCATCAGCTTAGAACACTCTTCCATCCATACTTTCTAATGCTCAAGTGTTATACTCTGGGGGTAGGCTGAAATGATATCTTTCTGAGAGGAGACGTACATTTATAGCTCTCTTTCCTTCCTCTATATTCTCTCAAAGTATCCATTTTATTTCCTTCATAGAGCTTACCACATTTTTAAATTACATATTTATTTGATGACTTTTTTAGTATTTATTTTTTCAGCTAGGCTGTAATTTTTATGAGAGCAGAAACTATGCCCATTTTGTTAACCACTATGGAATAGTGCATGGCACAGTGTTTAGTACATAGCAGGCACTAAGTAAACATTTTAAAGAAACGATTATATATATTCATATATACATATATTCATACACACGTATATATCCATACGCACACACACAAACCTCAAGACTTTATAGCATAAAAATTTCCATACAAGGTATTTAATATACTATTAAAAATACATTTCAGATAATCAGGTAAAGATAAATTATAATGGTGTTGAGATAATTTTAGCTGTACACTTAGGGAAAAAACCTTATCACTTACCAAAAAATAATAATATATTTCATGTGGATTCAAGATCTTACCTTTAAAAATTAAGTATAAAAGATAAGTACTAAAAGAAAATAAAGGACAGTCTTATTCATCTATAAAAGGATGAATAAAATTTTTCTAATGAAGCCACTAAATACACAAGTTATAAAAAGTTAGATTGATATATTTGATTGTATAAAAATTTAAATCTTATATGTAGTAAAAAATAAAATTTATAATAACTTTTATGTAAAATAATAAAACAAACATTTTTAATACTTATTATTCTAGGTTATCTAAGATAGTATTATCAAGAACTGTGAAAGGTCTGAGATTTTACCCTACTTCCAAGAAAACAAATTGCTCCACAAGATTCATGGGTAGTGGTAGAAGACACATAATTCCTGGATCAGAGATATAGCACACTTTCTTATCCACTGCAACAACAATAGCCAGAGTATCAAATTGTTTGCTCCAGTTCTCTAAGCCCCAATGCCTAGAGGCAACATGAAAAGGGAATATGATCGTGGAACATGCAGTGGATCCTTTTACAGGAGGGGAACACTGATCTCGGGGAACTCAAAATTTTATAAGGGGCAGTAAACATGCCTTCCCCTTGCTTTAAAGAAAGACACTACCTCCGTCTTCCAGAGTTGTAAGCAAACCTGTCCTTTGCTATGAAGAAAGTCTCTCTCTCTCTCTGTTCACAGGCTGTTGATTGCATAAATACTCTTTAAACATTGTCCAGAATGGTATCCCAATTTTTATCTACTCTACACCAATCCCTCTACTAAACATAGATCCAATTCCTTCTCAATTACTCTAGATTTTTTTCTTTTCCCTCTTTCACCAATAATTTTTCACGATCAACTGAATCTCTTTGGTACATAATCGCATAGTTTTACTCACATTCCAGCTTTCATCCCATTCATTTCTCTGCAGTCCTTTGTAGGGAAAGGTTTTTTGCATCTTTGCCATCTCCTACTCTTTCATCCTCTGTTCTTACATATACTCCAATCAGACTTCTGCTCACAGAATTCCACTGACACTGCCCTTTCAAAGATCATCAATGACTAACGATGACCATATAACTTACCATCCAAACTATGACACTGAAGAACAACAGGGGACATTATTATTATTTAAACCATAACAATATATACAAACTGAAAGTGCCACCATAATTGTAGTAGGATGAATGATCCCCCAATAAAAATTCTTTTTTTTTTTTAAACAGGGTCTCACTCTGTGCCCAGGCTAGAATGCAGTGGCATCATCACAGCTCACTGCAACCTCTATCGTGGGCTAAAGCAATCCTCCTGCCTCAGCCTCCCAAGTAGTCTGGCATACAGGTATGTGCCACCACACCTGGCTGATTTTTCGAGAGAGAGAGTATGAGAGTGTTTGTGTGTTTGTGTGTGTGTGTGTGTGTGTGTGTGTGTGTGTGTAGACAGGGTCTTACTACATTGTTCAGGCTGGTCTTGACCTCCTGGCCTCAAGTGATCCTCCTGCCTTGGCCTCCCAAAATGCTAGGATTAAATGTATAAGCCACCGCTCCTAGCCTCCAAAATTCATTTTATGGCTAAATCCAATAGTCAATTCAATTTTTTATCTTACTTGACAAATTAGCAGTACAGTCATGTGTCAATAACAAGGATACATATTAAAGCAAAGCATTTTAAAATGCTTTAAAACATTTTAAAGCAAAAAGTAATCACAGTTACACAGTGATTTTGTAGCTGTGAAAACATCATACAGTGTACTTACATGAAACTAGATTGTGCAGCCTACTACACTTAGACTATACGGTATAGCCTCTTGTTCATAGGCTACAAACCTGCATAGCATGTTATGATATGGTACTGAATACTTCAGGAAATTGTAACACATTGATAAGTATTCGTGTATCTAAGCATATCTAAACATAGAAAAGATGCAGTAAAAATATGGTATAAAAAATAAAAAATAGTACACCTATATAGGATACTTAACACTAATGGAGCTTGCAGGACTAGACATTGCTCTGGGTGAGTCAGTGAGTGAGTGAGTGGTGAGTGAATGTGAAAGCCTAGGATATAACTGTGCACTAATGTACACTTATGAACACTGCACATTTAGACTACAGTAAATTTATTTTAAAAATATAAATCTTTCTTCAATAATAAATTAACCTTAGCTTACCATAACTTTTTACTTTACAAACATTTTAATTTTTCTAACTTTCTAACTCTTTTGTAATAACACTTAGCTTAGAACAAACACACTGTACAGCTGTTCAAAAATATATTTTCTTTCATTATATACTTATGCCATAAGCTTTCATTTCTATTTTTTTTTTTTTTACTTTTTAAACATTTTTCTTAAAAACTGAGACAGAAACATACACATTAGCCTAGGCCTACAAAACCTCACTTTCTTTCACCTCCACATCTTGTGCCACTGGAAGATCTTCAAGGGCAATAACATGCATGGAGCTGCTTCTCCTACGATAACAATGCCTTTTTCTGAAATACCTCCTGAAGGACATGCCTGAATCTATTTTACAGTTAGAGTTTTTTTTTATAAGTAGAGGGAGTACACTCTAACATAACCATGAAAAGTCGAGTGTAGTAAATACTTAAGCAGTAATATAGCCATTTATTATCATTATCAAGTAATATGTACTATAGAAAATTGCATGTGCTATACTTTTATATGCCTGGCAGTGAAGTAGGTTTGTTTACAGCAGCATCACCACAAAAACAATGACAATTAGCAAAGCATTTTGCTGAGACATTCCGATGGCTATGACATCACTAGGGGATAGGAATTTTTCAGCTCTGTTATAATCTTATGGGACCACAGTTGTATATGCTGTCTGTTCTTAACCAAAATTCCATTATGCAGCATTTGACATCATAGATTATATAGTTTCATTCATTTGTTTTTCTGGTTAACACATTCACAGACTGCTCCTTCTCTGAACAATATTAGTCTTCTTAACAATATTACTGTGGAAGCCCAAGCTTCAACCACTAATCCTATTACCCCCACCTTTTTTTCTTTTTGAGACAGGGTCTCTCTCTGGCACCCAGGCTAGAGTGCAGTGGCATCATCATAGCTCACTGCAACTTCAAACTCCTGGGCTCAAGGGATCCTCCTGCCTCAGCCTACCGAGTTGCTGGGACTACAGGTACACACCATCATATCCGGTTAATTTTTCTATTTTTTGTAGAGACAGGATCTCACTGTTGCTCAGGCTGGTCTTGAACTCTTAGCCTCAAGCAATCTTCCTTTTCCTGCCTCAGCAACCCAAAATGTTAGGATTACAGGTGTGAGCCACCACACTTGGCCCTACATCCTTTTCTACATACTGTCTTTCCCTTTGCAATCTCATCCAGTCACATGGTGTAAAATATTATTCATATGTCGTTGGTGAATAAATTTATACCAGATCTCTCCTATGAATTCCAGATTACCATATCCAACTGCTTATATGATAGCTCTACTTGGATTCTAATAAACTTATCAAATCATGAATTATTTGAATATAAATTCAACCAGTGTTGAAAAGCTTGACACAGGAAATCCAATATGTCAAGACAGTTGCAGTCTCAGATTGTAGTATATTAACTATCATTCAAGCTTTGGGAAACTGCAAATCTGATAGCTGACTCTTCTATCTCTTCATTTAAATCATTAATAAAAATTTAAGCTATATGAGACCATTAACAAGTGAGTGAAAAGAGAATGGATTTTAAAGTTACAAAGAAAGCTTCAAATCCCACTTTCTCTTCCTACTCCCAAGCTGTGAGTTATCACCACATAGTTTAAAGAGTTCTTTAAATAATGATTACATTAAACCAGAAATAGCAGAAAGCTTGACACAAAAAGGACTTAAATAGGATTATATTTTCATTTAATAAAAATGCTCAAGGTAGAGAGTTCAGGACCTCTTGAAATGTTCAAAAATACTGTCTAAAATTCAAGTTTAGTTTATCTTTTCCCTCTGACCTCTTTATTATGTGGTCTGGTCAAAGATGGTCCCTTCCCTCACTGATGTCACCATCACACTACTGTTCCCGTTGAGAAGAAGGAATAAGAGCTAAGGACAAAAGACAAACTCTGATCTTCACAAAAGTTTGCCCTTTTTATTTCTGAAAGTAAATTTGTGAAAGGAAGCTTTCCCTCAGAGACTTCCATCTCCACCTTATTGGCCAGAACTATGTTTTCCAAGGGGGATTAATTGAGACAATGAAGCAAGAGCACTTAGCAAAATACCTGGCAGTAGGTTGCTTGGTATATATAGGTCCCGGTATAGAGCAACATCATATGAATACGATCTTCCCCCATATTGAAATCTATCCAATACTACCTGTAGCCAGTCAGAATTTTACTATTTTATTAGCAAGACTATCATAGGAGATTGGAGTCCAAAATTTTGCTCATGTGTAGGATTCTGAGAGGAAATTCTAGGTGGAGGGAAATGCCTGACACTAGAGATAGAGGATAGTAAGAGAACATCAGGATGCATGATGGTGCATCAACCTAGAGCAAAAGGAGGCTCTTAAAAGTACCAGTAATTTACATGACCCAAAGTATTACAGTAAATGAGCCAGAATTTTTAGTCCCTTCCCATGTTTCTCAACTTTGTACTAATTTTGTCTACATGCTCTTGTTTTCCACATGCTCACTAGGAGATTGAGAAGTCTAACCAAATGTAATAAAACCCGTCAGGTGTTCTGAGTCCTTTATAGTCCAACGATGTTTAAAAATGCAAGACATTTTCAATATAAAAAGCACTCTTTCTTCCACTTTCCACTGAGAGTTTGGCAAAGTTTTCCTCAGCTCAACTTGTGGTTTTTGTGCTTGTTATCTTTTTCTGCACAGCTTGGTCAGTCACTAAGACTTTCATTCCCTGCACAAAATTATACAACCATGGCAACTACCCTTTGAAAAGGAAATATTGCCATAGGGGGAAGCAGCCAACTCACTCAGGCTCAACTAGTCCGGAAGTGTTAAGTAGCTGCAAAGAACATTGGAGGGGAGATGGCTGGGGCTCAGGGCATTTTGAGAAATTAATTTGAGAGACTTTTGCTTTCTTCATGAACCCCTCTAGTGGAATACCACTTATCATAGCATGGAGCTCCTGCCTGTGGAATTCACTATGGCAGGGGGTCAGTACATCCAATATATGACTGGATTTCAAAAGAAGCTGACTATATGCTAAGAACAAAAATAGCACCACTACCTGTTTGCCAGGATAGGGGAAATGCATCATAACCTATGGGGTTAAAACGTACTCTCAGCAGGTACCAACTTAAGTATTTTTTTTTTCTTAATCTCTGGTGTCTTACAATGGAAACACCACTTAAAGACTTTACTTCATTCTGAAATATTAGATTTGAATTATTTCGAATTGTGGACATTAAGTATGATACATTTGTATTTGTTAAAGAGAAAAAACTCAAGAGAAAATAATTTGTCATTTTTAATTTCTTGTGGAGTTTCTGGGTCAAATATTTTTTAAATGGAAGCTTAATGTGCAGGCTTGAGTTTCTTTTTGCCACAAATTAAACTCATCTTATTAATTAGAGCACCTAAGGCCGAGCGCAATGGCTCACGCCTGTAATCCTAGCACTCTGGGAGGCCGAGGCGGGCGCATCGCTCAAGGTCAGGAGTTCGAATCCAGACTGAGCAAGAGTGAGACCCCGTCTCTACTAAAAATACAAATAAATTAATTGTCCAACTAAAAATATATATAAAAAATTAGCTGGGTATGGTGGCACATGCCTGTAGTCCCAGCTACTCAGGAAGCCGAGGCAGAAGGATCGCTTGAGCCCAGGAGTTTGAGGTTGCTGTGAGCTAGGTTGATGCCAAGGCACCCCAGCCCGGGCAACAGAGTGAGACTCTGTCTCAAAAAAAAAAAAAAAAAAATTAGAACACCTAAGAAACAGGATTAGTGTTTCACCCATTTTATGTAAGACTTGGCTTTAGAAATTACGTATTAAATAATTGTAAAAGGAATTATGTTTTGGAACTTTCTCATAAAGGCTCTCTTCTTAATTTGTATTTTTGTTTGTATATTCATACTTTCATTTATGTGTGCATGTATATAGCCACACAAATGTGTTTGTATAGGTGTGTTTATTTTATATATTTCATATTTTAATATATGCATACACTAATGCTTATTATATATATTAAAGATTAGTTTACATATATGTCAGGAAAAGCACATAAAAATATACATATTAAAAATGAACTATAATACAATTTTGTGAAACTGTTAACTAATTGGGCTTTTAATTTCTTTTGGAATTTTTAATTTCTTTGTTTCTATAAATTAGTTTTAGAAGATATTGACAAAAGTTTTGGAAATTAGCTCATATCAGAGATTTATTACTAAAATACGTAAATATGCCTGGAATATACACAGTTACCCAATATTGTCTAATTTTTTCATTCATAGCACTGTATCTAAGTACTGGAAAGTGATTAAATAAAGATCCTGAGACCTTGTAAGAACTTCCAAAATGGTCACAAATGTAGGCATGTTCTCTTGAGTTGGCTATCCCCTTCTATGGCAATATTTCCTTTTCCTTTTATTTCCAGATGGAATGGTTGATTTTTGAACATTGTTTTGTTCCAGACACTAAGTTGTTTTATATACATTATCAGTTTTAATTTAATATTAGTATTTCAATTTGATATAATTCTCGCAATGCCCTTTTTGCATAGACCTCTATACATCCTAAAGAAGCTAATGTTTGAAGAACAAGATTGACCTGCCAAAATCAAACTCTAAAAGGGTGACTCAAAGCTTAGTTTTATGAACTCGTTTCATTTTTAATATAAAATATATTAGTATAAAATCAAGGCTATATTTATATAAATAGAATATTGGGTCACCTTTGTGACAAATAGATGCTTCCAGAGATAACAAACACTATCATTGGAAGGTAATATCATGAAAATCTGTTTAATTCTGGAGCAGAGATTTAAGAAATATCAAAGTCAAGAGTATCAAGGACAATGAGGGATCTATAAATCGGATAAAATAAATCCCTAAATATTAATCTGTTTTCCTCTTCCACACTTTGTACTTCCTGGTAATTTGCTTTTCCCAGAGTTAGAGTCATCCACACTTCCTTGATACAAATTGAGATTACTATAGTAAAATTGCAAAGAAGAATGAAAAGTCAATGCTTAGTTGTTGACTTCCAACTTTGGATTGTCAAGCCCTTAGTAGAAACAATGTTTTTGAAAGCTATGGCTTTATTTTAAAATATTATGTTTCAGACTTGTAAAAGATAAAGAATGGTAAATAATATATATTCATCATTCAGGTTAATAAATTAAATGCTTATAAATACAATTGTGGTCTTCCTTATATCTCTCTCCAGTCAATCACATTCTCTTTTTTCTCCACTATCCTGAATTTAGTCTCTAATAATTCCCATGCACTTTAGAAAATAATACAATAATGTACAATAAAATAATAATCATAGTTTATAATTAAAAATATAAATAGTATATAGCTAAAGTTTACTTCTACTCTGCTTTCCTTTGCCATGTCTCCCCCTATTTACTCCCTCCTTGCCTTACTTGATTATTTTTTAGTTTTTTCTGTGGTTACAATAGTTTCATTGTATCATACATTTCTTTATATATTTCCTACATATATATGTCTAATCTAAACAAAATATAGTACCTTTCTACTTATTTTTAAACTATACATTCTTCTACAATTTGCTCTATACATTCAAGTTTATATTTGTGAAGTCATTCTCTTTTGTATTATTGAATCTGGTTCATTCATTGCCATTTCTGTATAGTACCCTACCTATCACTATACTGCATTTTAAAATCTATTCTATCATGGACATTAGGCTGGTCTCAATTTTGTTGTTGTTTGTGCAATAATATTGATGTTTGTTTTTGCATTTCCCTGTAACTACCATGATATGGCATATTTTCCATAGCAGGCAGCCAGCATTTTAGTTTCATTTTATAATATTCTACTTTCCAACACCTTGTGAATTTTCCTTACTTCTGTATTCATTAGTTATTCTTTTAAAAGATGTTTATTGCTGAAAAGCACAATTTTGGTGTGTTTGGTAGCAATGGATATGACATTGATGTAAATTAAGAAATTCAGGGATAAGGAACTGGATTTAAGAAGATCACATGCAAAGATGCAAAGTCAGCACAAAGAGATAACCTAAGATATGTAGATACACCCAGAAATGTAGGATCAGTCTTTTTTTCCCAAAGTGGTAAGATTTCTAAAAGAAATCTTTAGCCTTTGGACCTGAGTGCAATTAGAGTAGTGACGTGAATCCCTGTTAAACGTCACAAAAGGAACTATTAAAAGAACAAATAATGGAAAATCCAAAGAAAGAAAAATTAAAGGAAATGTAAGCCTTGGCTTCAACATTTGAATTCTGTAATTTATTCTATTCTTTAAAGATTGATATAGATCTGCTATGCAGGCATATTCATTTGGGAAAAAAAAAAAAAAGGAGACCCCCAAGGTTTAAAAAAAACAATGGAAACAGGACTTTTAAAGTGTAGTAAATTCTCCCAGACCAAAGAGATTAAAGTAGTGACTATAATGACATCTGCATTTAGTTTCATTCTTACTTCAGGCCTAGCCTAGCACTTTACAAATATTAGACACTAAGTAAATATTCATCAATTCAGCTAAGGAATTAATTTATTGACCCTTAAGAGATAGCTAAGGAGGTGGTGGAATACTGCTTTTGTGAATTTTAGAAGCAACCAGGAGTTGGAGGCTGGAGAAAGTTATAGGGAGTGAGGGTCACTTCCATATCTTCTCAAATCCAATGAGAAGTGCCTTAACAGATCCCTGTAGCTTGAGAAGCACTGATTTGGGCCAAATGTACCATGTTTGTGAGAGGAAGAGAGAGGAGGAGAGAGAACACTGGAGTTGTTTTAGATCCCATGCAATCACCTGGCGGGAGGAGCACACCTTGGCAGAAAGAGGCCGGATGGGGTAAGGGAGTAGAAGGGAATATATTCAGTGGAAAAAAGAAAACTTCAGATGAGAGCGCACTCCCGGCAGAAAGAGTCTTTTATTTATTTATTTTTTTTTTTGGCAAAAGAGGTATTGGGGATAGTGAGAAGGAGCTGAGAAAGTAAGAAGGAAGTACCCCCTGCCTCCCTGTCCCTACTGTCTCCTTTCTAGCTGCACATTATCTATCCTTAGCAGGCCTGAACTAGGTTAAGGAAGAGATTTCAATTTGAGTGTAGTTCAGAGTTTTTATTATTATACTACCCAGGACAGGATATATTAATTACTGAACTGAGACTATTTGAGAGACTAAAGTGATCAGAGGATTTTTTTTAACATCATTATTATTATCTTAGTGTGAACAGATAAGCCTTCTGGGCCACCTGCCAAATTTTATTGCATGAGAGGAAAATAATGGCCCTATAGACTGAGTGTGTAGACATAATTATGAGAAAAAAAGTGTCTTTATGATTACAATCTGGGTTTGATTATTCAATGTAACAATTACAAGAACATGGAATAAACTCAAAACCTGGAATCAAGTAGAACTGGATTCTAATCTTATATTTGAGAATTGTTAACAGAGTAATCTTGGGTTCCTCAGTTAATTTCTTTGGGCCTCAAGCTTCTTGGCTGCAAAACTCCAACCTATAAAAATTAAATGAGATTATGTATGCATATAAAGAATTTGACAGATTGCTTGCCACATAGAGAATGCTCAATATTCATAAATTTATTTTCTATAGCAAAGAACAGAGTTCCAAAGAGCATTTATATGCTCTTTAAATGTGGAGAGGACAGAGCAAGACGGCCAAATAGAAATCTTCAGTGATTGTCCCTCCACAAAAACACCAAATTCAACAATTATCCACATTTGCAAGCACCTTCAGAAGAACCAAAAATCAGGTGAATGATCATACTACCTGGTTTTAACATTGTCAGGGGAATAGGCACTGAAGAGGGCAGAAAAAACAATCTTGCATTGCCTATACCACCCAGCCCCCCAAGTGGAGAGAGAATCTGTGTGCCTGGGGGAGGGAGAGTGAAGTGACTGTGAGGCTTTGAATTGAAACTCAGAGCTGCCCTGACACTGGAGAACACAGCACAGGGCAGAATTCTCCCAGTGCCTATGGAGGAAACATTTAGATAAGTCCCACCATTGGCTGATAAAAAGCAGCCGGGGCCTGGACTAAATTTATTAAGGCAGTCAGGCCACAACAGCTGCAGTCCTTGGGCAATTCTCATGGCTGTGCTGGCTCAGAACCATGGGACTTGGGGTGCACATAACCCAGGTAGACACCAGTGGTGGGAACCAAGCCACTGCTTGTGTCCCCTCCCTCCATTTATAGGCAGTGTGGCTCAGAGAGTCATCTTCCACTTGGGGAAAGGAAAGGAAAAAGTTCAGAAGTCATTGTTTTGCATGTTGGGTACCAGCTCAGCCACAGTAAAATAAAACACTAAACAGACTCCTGAAGCCCCTGAGTTCAGGCCTTTGTTCCTGGAAGGCATTTCTATACTCACTCTGGGCCAGAAGGAAACATACCACCTTGAAGGGAAGGACCCAGTCCAGGCACCTGCTGACTAAAGAAACCTTGGGCTTTGAATAAATATCAGAAGTAGCCAGGTAACAGTCACCACAGGCTTTGGGTGAGACTCGGATGGCTTCAGGTGTGACCTGATACTGGTGGCCACTAGGAAGTGCCCATATCACTCCTCCCTAAAATCCAGTGGCCTACCACAGAGAATGAGGGGAGAGAGAGAGAGAGACTTTGCCTGATAATACAAGGAATTCTCCTATATCTTACCCAAGTCCATCAAGGTAGTACCACTAGGAGTCTACAAGAGTCATAGCATTACTAGGCTTAGGGCAAACCCAGTGTTGATATGGCTGCAGTGACCAAAGACTGAGATGACAAATAATTTCCCTTTGAATTCCTGGAAAGCTTTCTCAAGAAGGATAGGCTCAAATAAGTCTAGACTGTGAAGATTAAATTAAATACCTAACTCTCCAACTTCCAGACATCAATGAATATCTACAAACATTAAGAACATGCAGGAAAACATGACCTCACCAAACAAACTAAATAAGGTACCGGTGACCAATCCTAGAGCAATGGAGATATGTGACCACTTAGATGAAAAATTCAAAATAGCTGTCCTGAAGGAGCTATTGAGCTCCAATATAACACAGAGAAGGAATTCAGAAGTCTGTCAGAGAAATTTAACAAAGAGATTAAAATAATTTAAAAAAAAAAAGCAGAAATTCTGGAGCTTAAGGGTTCAATTGACAAACTGAGAAATGCATGATAATCTCTCAATAGCAGAATTGACCAAGCAGAAGAAAGAATTAGTGAGCTTGAAAACAGGCTATTCGAAAATACACAGTCAGAAGAGGAAAAAAAAAGGGGGGAGGAATAAAAGAGAATGAAGCATGTCTACAAGATCTAGAAAATACCCTCAAAAGGGCATATCTAAGAGTTATTTTTTTTAAAGAGGAGGTAGAGAAAGAGACTGGGATAGAATGTTTATTCAAAGAAATAATAACAGAGAATTTTCCAAACTTAGAGAAAGATATCTGTATTCAGGTACAAGAAAGTCATAGAACACTAAGAAGATTTAACCCAAACAAGACTATCTCAAGACATTTAATAATCAAACTCAAAAGGTCATGTATAAAGAAAAGGTCCTAAAGGAAGCAAGAAAAAATTTAAAAAAATAACATATGAAGAAGCTCCAATATGTCTGGCAGCAGACTTCTCAGTGAAAACCTTACAGGCCAGGACATAGGGGCATGACATATTCAAAGTGCTGAAGGAAAAAAAATAAAAACACCTTAACCCTAGAATATTGTATACTGTAAAAATATACTTCAAACATGAAAGAAGAATAGAGACTTTCCCGAGAAACAAAAGCTGAAAGATTTCATCAACCCCAGACCTGTCTTTCAAGAAATGCTAAAAGGAGTTTTTCAATCTGAAAGAAAAGGATATTAATGAGTGATAAGAAATCATCTGAAGGTATACAACTAACTGGTAACAGTAAGTAAACAAATACAAAATACTCTATTGCTGTAATTAGAGTGCATAAACCACTTATACCTTGGCTAAGAAGACTAAAAGATCAACAATTTTTTGAAAGATAGTCTAAAAAAAGGATATGGATTGAAAGAACAAAAAGTTAAAAAGTGGGGGAATGGAGTTAAAGGGTAGAATTTCTGTTAGATTTCTTTTTTTTTTATTTGTTTGTAAGCAGAGTTGTCATATGCTTAAAATAATTGGTTATAAAATGTTTTTTGCAAGCCTCCTGGTAACTTCAAATCAAACAACCAACAACAGATACACAAAAAATAAAAGGAAGAAATTAAAACACACTATGAGAGAAAATCATTTTTGACAAAAGAAGACAAGAAGAAATTAAGAAAGAAAGAGAGGTTCACAAAGCAACAAGAAGTCCAATAATAACTTGGCAGTAGTAAATCCTGACCGATCAATAATATCATTGAATGTGAATGGACTAAACTCTCCAATCAAAAGACACAGATTGGCTGAATGGATTAAAAAAAAAAAGAGCCAGTTATATGTTGTCTGCAAAAAAACACATTGCGCCTATAAAAATACACATAGACTGAAAATAAAAGAATGGAAAAGATATTCCATGCAAATGGAAACCAAAAAAGCACAGGATTAGCTGTACTTCTATCAGATAAAATAGATTTCAAGACAAAAACTATAAAAAGAGACAAAGAAGGTTATTATATAATGATAAATGGATCAATTGAGCAAGAGGATATAACAATTCTAAATATATATGTACCCAACACTGGAGCACCCAGATATATAAAGCAAACATTATTAAGCTAAAGAGAAAGATAGACCCCAGTACAATAATTTTTGGAGACCTCAACATTCTACTTTGAGCATTGGACAGATCATTCTGATAGAAAATTTACGAAGAAACTTTGGACTTAACCTGCACTAGAAACCAAATTGACCTAATAGATATTCACAAAATGTTTTATTCAACAGATCAGATACATATTCTTCTCCTTAGCTCATGGACCATTCTCAAAGGTAAATCATATGTTAGGCTGCAAAACAAGTCTCAAAAAATTCAGAAAATTGAAATTATATGAAGTATTTTCTCTGACTACAATGGAATAAAACTAGAAATAAATAACAAAAGTAATATTGGAAAATATAAAAACATGGAAATTAAACAATATGCTCCTGAATGACCAGTGGAAGAGATTAAGAAGGAAATTTTAAAATTTTTCAAAATAAATGACAATGAAAACATAACACACAAAAACCTGTAGGATACAGCAGAAGCAGTAACAACAGAAAAGTTTATAACAATAAGTTCCTACAACAAATAAGTAGAAAGGGTTCAAATAAACAACCTAATAATGTATCTCAATGAACTAAAAAAGAAAACAAGAGCAAACAAAATCCAAAATTAGTAGAAGAAAAAAATAATAAAAATTAGAGTAGAAATAAATGAAATTGAAACAAAAAAATACAAAATCAACAATACAAAAAGGTGTTTTTTTGAAAAGATAAACATTGACAAACCTTTAGCCAGATGAATTAAGAAAAAAAAGAGAGTAGAACCAAATAAATAAAATCAGAGATGAAAAGGAAGAGATTACAACTGATACTACAGAAATCCAAAGGATCATTAGAGACCACTATGAGCAACTATATGTCAATAAATAGGAAAAGCTAGAATAAATGAATAAATTCCTAGACACATACAACCTACCAAGATTGAACCAGGAAGAAATCAAAAACCTGAATATACCAATAACATATAACAAGATAGAAGCAGTAATAAAAAGTCTCTTATCAAAGAAAAGCCCAGGACCCAATGCCTTCACTGCTGAATTATATCAATCATTCAAAGAAGAATTAATATTAGTCCTACTTAAACTATTCCAAAAAATCAAGGAGGAGGGAATACTCACAAACTCATTCTTTGAGGCCTATATCACCCTGATACCAAAACCAGACAAAAACAACAACAACAAAAAGACAATATAGGCTAATATCGCTGATGAACATAGATGCAAAAATCCTCAACAAAATACTAGCAAACCAAATTCAACAACACATTAAAAATATTATGCATCATAATCAAGTGAGATTCATCCCAGGGATGCAAGTATGGTTCAACATACGCAAATCAATCAATGTGATATATCATATCAGCAAAATGAAGGGCAAACAACATATGATCATTTTAATTAATGGGAAAGTGTTCAGTGAAATTCAACATTCCTTCATAATAAAAACACTCAAAAAATTGGATATAGAAGGAACTTATCTCAACATGATAAAAGCCATATATGACAGATCCACGAGTATCATAGTGAATGGGGAAAAATTGAAAGCCTTTCCTCTAAGATTTGGAACAAGACAAAGATGCCTGCTTTCATCACTGTTATTCAACAAAATACTGGAAGTTCTAGCTAGAGCCGTCATACAAGGGCAAGAAATTAATGGCATCTATGTTGGAAAGGAGGAAGTCAAATTATCCTTATTTGCAGATGGTATGATCTTATATCTAGAAAAGCCTAAATACTCCACAAAAAAAACTATTACAACTGATAATCAAATTCAGTAAAGCTGCAGGACACAAATCAATATACAAAAATCAGTAGCATTTCTGTATGCTAACAGTAAACAATCTGAAAAAGAAACCAAGACAGTAATTCCATTTACAATAGCTACAAATAAAAGAAAAAAAAACCTAGCAATGAACTTAACCAAAGACATGAAAGATTTCTACAATGAAAAATATAAAATGTTGATAAAAGAAATTAAAGAGAACACAAAAAGAATGGGAAGCTATTCCATGCTCATAGATTAGAAACATTAGTATTGTTAAAATGTCCATACTACTCAAAGCAATCTACAGAGCCAATGCAATCTCCATCAAAATACCAATGACATTTGTCACAGATATAGAAAAAATAATCCTAACATTTATATGGAACCACAAAAGATCCAGAATAAGCCAAAGCCATCCTCAGCAAAAACAACAAAGCTGAAGGAATCACATTACTTGAATTCAAATTATGCTAGAGATATAGTAACCAAATCAGCATGACACTGGCATAAAAGAAGACACATAGACCAATAGAATAGAAGACAGAATCCAGGAATAAATCCACACATCTATGGTAAACTTATCTTTGACAAAGTTGCCCAGAACATACAGGAGGGAAAAGACAGTCTCTTCAATAAATGGTCTAGGAAAACTGAACATCCATAGGCAGAAGAAGGAAACTAGACCCTTATCTCTCACCATATATAAAAATCAAATCAAAATGGATTAAAGACTTGAATCAACCACTAAAAGAAAACATTGGAGAAATGCTGCAGGACAGTCTGGGCAATGATTTCTTGAGTAATACCCACAAAGAACAGGCAACCAAAGCAAAATTGGACAAATAGAACCACATTAAGCTAAAGAGCTTCTGTACATCAAAGGAAACAATCAACAAAGGGAAAAGACAACCCACAAAATGGGAGAAAATATTTGAGAACTACCTATCCAACAAAGGAATAATAACTAGAATACATAAGCTCCAACAATTCCATAGGAAGAAATCAAATAGTCTAATTAAAAATGGGGAAAAGATCTGAATAGACATTTCTCAAAAGACATACAAATGACCAACAGATGTATGAACAAATGCTCAACACCTTAGTCAGCAGAGAAACGCAAATCAAAACTACCATGAGGTATCACCTCATCCCAGGTAAAATGGCTTTTATCAAAAGGACAGGCTATAATGAAGGCTAGCAAAGATGTGGAGAAAGAGGAAACCTCTTACACTGTTGATGGGAATGTAAATTAGTGCAACCACTATGAAGCACGTTATGGAGTTTACTCAAAACACTAAAAATAGAACTACCATATGACCCAGCAATCCTGCTGCTGGGTATATAACCAAAGGATGGAAATTTAATATGTTGAAAAGGTATCTGCACTCCCATGTTTATTACAACACTATTCACAGTAGCCAAGATATGGAATCAGCCTAAGTGTTTATCTACAGATGAATAGATAAAGAACTTGTGGTACATATACACAATGGACTGTTATATAGCCAAAAAAAAAAAAAAAAAAAAGGAAATCCTGCCATCTGCAACAACATGGATGGAACTGAACAACATTATGTTAAGTGAAATAAGCCAAGCACAGAAAAGCAAATCTTGCCTGTTCTCACTGATACAGGAAAGCTAAATTTTAAAAACAATTGATCTTATGGAGAGAGAGGGTACAATGACAGTCACTAGAGGCTGGGAAGGGTAGTGGGGAGGAGGGAATAAAGTGAGGATGGTTAATGGGTGCAAAAATATAACTGGATACTATAAAAAATATTTGATAGCACAAGAAAGTGACTGTAATCAACAATAAGTCAGGATATACTTTAAAATAACTAAAATAGTGGAATTCAAATGTTCCTAACACACAGAAGTGATAAATGCCTGAGGTGGTCGATACCTCAATTGTCTGGATTTAATTAATTCACATTGTATACCTGTATCAAAACATCACATGTCCCCTATAAATATATACAACTGTTATGTACCCATAATATTATAATTGAAAATAAAAGAAACTTTAAAAATAAAATAAATGCATGTAAATTCAACATAATTCAAATAAACCCTTTTTTTTCATCATCTTCAACATCATAACCAAATGGTATTGAATTAATAGAGGGCAGAAAATTATGGCACTTGAGTCAAATCTACCCCACCACCTGTTTTTGTAAATAAAGTTTTATTGGAAAATAGTAACATTCATTTTTTACATACTCTATGGGTGCTTTCAGATAATGTATTGGCATTTCATGCATTATAATAGCACAGTTGGGTAGCTACAACAAAGGCCATATGGCACATAAAGCCTAAACTATTTACTTTCTGACCCTTTACAGAAAGTTTATCAAACACTGAGTTAAATAATTGTCCCTTACAAAGTACCATTTATTAAAATGATGCTTTTACAATCATTATATTACTTAATTCTAACACAATCTTCTTTGTATTACTCTCTAATTCTTGGGGCTTAATATGAAAATAAATAAAAGTGTTCCTCATACTTCCCATTTTAGGGGAAGAGGGCAGAGAGTTCTGATCCACACAGTCTCATGAGGCCTGAGGTTCTACCATCTTTGTCTCCAACTCTGGAACGTGCTTCCTCCCTATCACCACTTTAGAGAAAGAAGTGGAATGATTGCTGCTCACTGGCTCATTAGTTTTTCTTCAAGGCAATGACACACATCACTTCCACTCGTAGCCTATTCTTTAGAGCTATTCATGCAGCTTCACCCAGCTGGAAGGGGTTGAGGCAGGGACATATGGATATTTGGTGAGCAGTACATGTCTGGGCCACATTCATGGGGTAGACAGTACTTTATAACCATTTTAAAGATAAGGATATAGGGTATAGGGGTGGACAATAAACTTGTCTAAGGTTGCATAGCTAGTAAATGGCAGAGCTACCATTGAAACCTAAGCCCTTTATTCTCCACAGTCTATGACATCTTATTGCCATATTTTTCTTTTCCCTAAATGCTTTTTATTTTTCCTCATCCCCCCAATCAATCCTGCTATTCCTTTTATCAACTTAGTTTTTAACATGATACATGTTTAATATGATAGAGGTCCTTTTCAGATAGGGGATGACCTTATCATAGGATCTTTTCATTAGTTGTCTACCTGTTTATACATCTAGTTGAGTTTGGTAATTTAGAAAGCATTTGCATATATTATTGTTTTTATTCAGAAAATATTTATTGAGTACCTGCTTTATATTCAATACTTAGAGTCTAGTGGGAAATTATAGAATATCATATTTCTTTATAGATTATCTCATAAAATTTTCTAGGGAAAAATTCCAAATAATCAAAGATACTTCATTATAGAATTCCCATAATATTAATAGTTACTCTTATGCACAGGAGTTTATTTCCCTGTGTTTCATTTCACTGTTATCTTTTCTTTCCTGGATTCTGTAACATATTGAGAGACTTGGGATTTTCTTCATACTCTCAGATAAATGTGACTAGTAATACAAACACATTTGTCTTATGTTTTTGTTGTTGTCATAGTTGATTTATTTCTAGAACAAACAAACTAAAAACCACTTGTTTTAACCTGGAATTCTTTGGCATACACGATAGTCAGAATATTTTTAAAAAAATGGTTTTGGACAAAAGGTTTAGAAGAAACAAGGGATACGATTTAGCATATATTTCAGATGGGGTTTTTTTTTTGGTCTTGTAATTGATTAGCCATGGAAATATAAAAATTAAATCAAAGAAATGATATAAATTTTAAAATATAAGTGAGAAATAAGCATCTACTTCTTAATATTAATGTTCTGATACAACAAAATACAGAAAAGTGTGAATTGTGAAAAGATTTATTTTATGTTATTCTGTCTTATTTTCAGTATTTAATAATGCACAATATTAACTTCAAAAATGCTAGGCTATATTGATAGGAAACAGGTAGAAGCAATAGTTATGTATTGGGGTTTAAGCCCTCTATCCATCTTTTTTTGTAAAACTTGTCCAGAAAAACTCAGAGAATATATCAAAGAAATGGTGACTAGATCCTGCTAGAAAGTTCCTCAGGCATATTATTCAAAATTAGATATGCTTTTTCCTCTATACCATTATTCTTGTCCAGAACTTGAAGTAGGCAGCTTTCAGACCTGCTGCTTTTTCCAAATTGTAATAAATAAATCGCATCCTTATTCATGAGAATCTGTTTCTAATTTAGAAGCCCCACCTTCTCATGCACCTTTACCATGCAAGCCTCAGGGGAAAGTAATTAAATTTAATGGCCTCTATGAGTTCTAAACAAAGACATACAAAAGAAACAATGATAATGATCAAATTCGGGTAGTCATTAAAACTAGTACTTTGAGAAATTCAAGTGAAATCTCATATTTATAGTGCTCTATTTTGGAACTATAGACATTATTTAATTGTCATTAGAAGGATACTTTTTCCTTGTTTTTTGAATTTTAGTAATTATTTATTCATTATTGAATTATCTTTCTCTCAGGTCCTAGAATAAGATACTATTGCATTGAACATATATTTTCCATAAGTCATCCTTCTAAACTAAAAACTGATTTCATTCTTTGCTTCAGTAAGCAACAAAAAGGTACTTACCCAACTACACAAGGCATGTGAAGCAGTGGAAATGTGAACCTAGTGGGAAACAGATGCTTGTAAATAATTCACCAATTTTGCAGATGAATAAATCTATTTTTAAGTTTTCAATTTTTACAATCAGGATAGGATGTGAACATACAGCTTCCAGAAGAAGAAATACTGTGACATTTAAGCATAAATAAACATAAAACAATCTCAACCATACTAAACACATAAATGCAAATTGAAGCTACAATGATATTTCATTTTACTTGTCATATTGGCTAATTTCAAAATTGTAAAACATTGTATTTTGACCCACATATTTTGAAATAGGCTCTCTCATATATTGCTTGTGAAGATATAAATTGGTAAAGCCTCTCAGGATGGTAATTTGTAGTCATTTGTTAAATTATTAATCCATTCGTCTTTTGACCAGAAGTTAATCTTCTAGGAATCATTTTGTAGATGTTTGAAGATGTATTTACAATTATATTCATTTCAGCATTGTTTGTAATTGTCAAAAAAAAAAAAAAAAGAAAACAACCTCAAATCTGTCAGTTGGAACTGATTGAATAAATTATGAAATCCTATGCTGCTGCTAAAGGTTTTATGTACTAATACAGAATAATTAATAAGATGTAATGCTGAGCAATAGCATAACAGTGTGTTTTTTACTAAAGAAAAAATATACAAAGCTATTCAGGGTATTTCATAAACCGTAAAAAGCAAAAAACAAAACAAACAAAAATAAAACAGTTGTTCTGGGGAAAGTATCACAATAGTTGGCCCAGGAAGAAAGGTGGGAGGAAATCTTACTTTTAAATATATTTGGATGTTTATAATTTGTATGTATTGCTTATTCAAAAATGATTAAGAAAACAACAACTTGGGAAACTGCTATTGTACAACAATGTAAGAATTACAAACAATATTACTCAATTAGCACTCTCTATATGAAACAAATATTGATATATCATGAAACTTTGAAATTTATATTTAATACGAATGGATTTTATATATATTCTAAGAAATTTATGATATTAACAAGGCTAAAAAACTCTAAAATGTGGTTCTGGCTATTCTCCATCCCTACTCCTTTTATAGCGATGCTAATATTTGATTTTAGATAATGATGCTTCTAAAATTAATCTTGTGCTCTTAATTATTCAACTATCCAACCTTGCTGAAATCATTCTAATTATTCCTACTGCTCAAGAGTATTAGTAAAAATTACATTTAAATTCAAAATAATTTAAATAGAGACTTGAATATTTTCACAAGAATTTAGCTATTTATATATTTTCAACTCTTGGATTAAAAAGATAAAAATAAAAAAGATTGAATGAAGCCAACATAATTGTTTTAATTTAAATGATTTTGTGTTTTTATTTCTAATGTAATACCATGGAAGGTGGTTTATAATTAGCTTTCTCTCTCTTTTTTGATTTGTAAATCCCACCTTTCATATTACCTCCTCATTTACACTTTTAAAAATTTTATGAAGCCCATATTCTTTTATTATCTATTAGGTAAATCAGCAGACCAGATTTTATGTACATTTTCTAGTGCATTGCCCTTGAGAAATGAAGCTTATTATTCATCCTAAATAAATAAATACCATGTAAGGTTGTAATGGTAAATTTCAAACAACATGAGCTGCCACCTAACATAATCTGACCTGCCAGGTTATACCATACATTTTCTAAAAGATTTTACACACACATATGCAAACAATGAGTATGTATTATTGAAAATAACATGGCATTTGGAAAACTAAAAATCCATTATAGTGTCTATTAAATTATTTAACAAATAATTTTCAGATTATGATCCTTGTATTTAACATCAATTTGAGTGAGAGGCAAGGACTCAAACCAGCGTGAAAAACAAGAATTAGAAATAGGGGCAATACATATACTTCTTTCATGAGAGAGTCTTAAAATTTTGATTTAGGTTAGATAAATTAAATTACTTTGGCCTGTGCTGCCTCTCTCCCACCACAGCAATATTATTCCCCAGAGTCTATTTTCTACTGCTGTATATATGATTTGCAATGATGACATTCAAAGACTTTGTGTACCATTTCTCCCTTCTAAGCCATACACAGTAGAGTACAAGGCACAGCAAGAAAAAAAAAATGTTCACCTTAAATATGAATCTTCTTTAAAATTTCTGTTTGTGACTGTTCTAAGATTCTATACTACAAATTTTCTGAGAAAAGCAAGCTCAAAAAATATTTATTAAAGTTTATCTTAGCAAGAAATGAAGTTCTTTTCTGTGATCTTTGGAAAATAATGTGAATGCTTTATTTTCATGTTAATGATGTAAAGCAACAATGAAATGCAAAACCCAGTCATTAATCACACCTTAGATTAAGGTGAGTATATTTGCACTGTGCCCCCCAAAGAGCTCTTTGATGGCTGGAGCATTGTGCATAACACAATGCCTCCGCAAGTTTTGTTAACTATATTGTCAATTCTGAGCATGTATTACAGGGAATTTTAGTGAACGATTGAGTAGTACAACAAACTTGGGTGCTGGTAGTAATTTCCAAGTGAATACAAAACCAATAATGATACTCAAAACACATACAAATTCTCCACCTATGTTTTATTTGAACATGGCAAGATTACCATCTAAAGTAACCTTTTTTTTTTTCCAGGCAGATGGAAACATTGTCTTGCATCAGACACTTAAAAAGGTCCAGACATCAAAACTGAAGTTTGAATAAGTCAATGTTTTCTGGACAACATTTAGGATTGGGGAAAACTCAACCACTTCTGTTACATTTTTACTCAGAATTACCTTGTTATTAATTACTTGCTAATGACTCTAAAAGCTAGCATACATAGACATTGTAGATGGACATACTTGTGAACAGGAGTAGTTGCTGACAATGATGAAAGTCTGGTTCCTTTTAAATCACATAGTCCCTTAGGTAAGGGACTATTACCAATTGAAAAATATCTTCAAATTTCTTAAAGACAATGATACTAATCACACTGTTGTGATGCTTATTTCTTAGATCTAGAAAGTACAATTTTTGACATTTTTATCTCATTGAGTGGGA